>CAUHTR010000578.1:0-118287 GCA_959609185.1 Schmidtea polychroa | reverse complement strand
GTCTATAATACAAGTTAGTGCGTAAATCACAAATTTCTCGATTTCAGTCATTTCAAACATTTTCAGAAAATTATTTATTTTATTTGTGGAAATATTTCAATTTAGACCAATTATTTATTTAAAAAAAAATCTGGACAAAATGGAACTAATTTTCGCCATTTTACACTGCATGATTTTTCAGTTTCTTTACTTTAAAGTGTATCTCATTGCACTTGCAAAGAAAAATATCAAAATGAATTTCTATATTGATATTTTTCTAATGTTATAGAAGGTGTATCTCAGTGGAGTTTGGAGCAAGTTAGACAAATTATTTAACACAAAAAATATATTATTATAGATCCTGTGTTTGTTATTACGATTAAATGTCACAGTAAATAAGATCTGGTCAGTAAGATAATTTGGTGGTATCTTACATTATCATTTTTACCCAATAAAATGAATTGATATTACAATTGCATTAAATCAGCACGTAAAGAAATTAATTGTGTATTGGATACAAAGTCGACAAAATCATTGTTTTGACTTGTGTTTTCTCATTCTAGAATTTTAATATTTGCTTTCTATTTTACATTTAGTTTTTATATTGCATTTTAATTTACTCTAAATCTCTGTAAAGGTACATGAATATTCAAATTTCATGTTTTATTTATTTTTGTAGTGTGCTAGACGGGAAGTTGTATCGGGGCGTTTTGCCTGTCAAACTGGGACTCAGTTCAATGAAAATTTTACATTTATGAATTGTGAAAAAAATTGATCTTTGGAAAATATTAAAAATGAAAATAAACATTCACATTCACATTTTATGATAAAAATTCAAATTCAGGGTTTTAAAGATGGGGAAAAAACAATAAGACCTATATGGAAAATAATTGATGCAAATAAATGTTTTTAAATATATTTTATAATTATTCATTTATTTTCTATAATGCCATAGTTTAAGTCATAATTTCATTTAAAAATTTTTCATCATTAATTTTAAATTACTTAAAAAAATCCCAAATTATTATTTCACAAAAATGGAATTTATTCTCACAAATTCGAATTTAGTTTAGAAATATATGTTAACTTTCGCAGTTAGGTGTAAAACCAAAATTATTTTCGATTTCTCATTTGCGCAAATAAAATTCAAATTCAGAAAATAATATCAAAATTGGAAAATATATTGACATTTGTAAAATGAATTCAAGTGTAATTTTCGAAATTATTTATTATCAAAAATACAAAGTTAATTTAATTAAAATATTTAAATTAATATTAATTAAATAAAATTGAAAATAATAAAAAATAAATACTTAAATTAAAAAATAAATAAATACTTATATTTTATCGTGTTTGTTTTTACATTAATTTAAAAATAATTTTTCTTAAAATATAATGTTATAATTTTAATTGTTTTTTTGTTTATGTCAATGGAAAAGAAATCAGTGGTGAAATTTGAAAAAAAGTTCTTATAATATTAATTGTTTTAATATTAACCTATGGCATTTTCAATTTAATGTTTTTATTGTAAAGTATCCTCTAGAACATTGGTTCTCAACCTTTTTAAAATGTTGTACCGGTATGTAGTAGACAATATACTGGCCTACCTGTAAATAATTTTTTTTGAAAAGAACGAGTCCTAAAAGGGGGCAGGGCGCTTACTGTAAACAAAAACAATCAAGTTCAAAATCATGAAATAATTATTGAGAGTATTTAAATATACTTACATATTTAACTTACGCTATTTTGTGCAATAATCTTATAATATAAAAGTTCTAATAATATTAATTGTTTTAATATTAACCTATGGCATTTTCAATTTAATGTTTTTATTGTAAACTATCCTCTAGAACAGGGCTTCTTAAACGTTTTTCATTCACGACCCCATTTATTATTGTAAACTTTTTTGCGACCCCTTATAATTTAAAATAAAGATATATAAATTTTTTGTGAAGATTTATTAATTAGGTAATAATATAAATACATATGAAAAAATTGACGTTCCAGTTTATTATATTGGTCACTGCGGGCAAATTCCCATTTACCCAATGAGTAGGAAAACATACGACAATAATGAAATTTTATGTATTTAGATATTTTATATAAAAATTTTGCAACCCCAATATTTCGCTAGGCGACCCCATTTGGGGTCGCGACCCATAGTTTAAGAAGCCCTGCTCTAGAACATTGGTTCTCAACCTTTTTAAAATTTTGTACCGGTATGTAGTAGACAATATGCTGGCCTACCTGTAAATAATTTTTTTTGAAAAAAACAAGTCCTAAAAAGGGGGCAGGGCGCTTACTGTAAACAAAAAAACAATCAAGTTCAAAATCATGAAATATTTATTGAGAGTATTTAAATATACTTACATATTTAACTCACGCTATTTTGTGCAATAATCTATATTTGTTGATTATGAGTTGTATCATTACACCCTGGGTTACCACTGTAATTATAACCAATTGTAACTCTCCTTAAACATGATTAGCTACATACAAGCTGATGCAAATTACCCCTCAGAGTTTTTATAGCGCGAAAAAGCGTGCGATATTACTAAAGTCGAATACCAAACATATAAGAACATCGTTCACGTGCGTTAATCTTCTGAGAGACACGAACTTTGTTCGGCTTTTGGTTGATAAGAAATGACAGCTCTGCCTCTGTTTCATGATTATGCGTCATGTTATTACCAACCACTATAGAAGGGGAAAGTATTCGGATTGAAAAAAGACAGACTACGTTTTGGTTTGATGATTTATCGTATTACATTACATTACGAAAAATATTGCTTTCCTTATTATTTATCGCGTACAGGTAGCTCGTACCATAGGTTTGAAATCACTGCTCTAGTCTATTTTATTGTGAAATAGTGTAATAAGGGGCTAAATGTCAATTATTATGTCATCATAAATTAATTTCGCAATTTTATAGAATTTCGTATTGTCTATCCATTCGGGGTACCCCTAAAAATATGACAAAATATTGCATATTCTGAGATATTTGGTTTGTTTTATACTCGTCACTACTGAGGTTGCATTATGTTTTGAAAATAAAATATGAAAAACGGTATCAATTTTTAAATGTAGATATGTTCGTAACTGCTTCCCTAAAATTATGCTAGAATGCGTTATTTTAAATATTTCTTATTGTGGCAAAGATCTTTTATAATAATGCAAATTGTTCTGTTTTAACGTTGATTCTTAGCGAAATATATCTACAATATGAAAATCAAAGTTGAGTTGAGGAAAATACGAAAATAAATGTAAATTACCCGGCAAAACAGGATATAAGCATTGTTTTAACCTAAAACTCCTTTTGCTATAATATCGAATTTTTCAAAATCTCTCATTTGATTTAAATTCCGTGAATTTAATAATAGAAAATAACATGTAAATAATATAGGATTTATTCGTTTTCTTGTCCGCCCATTATTTAACAAATGGAATGAATTCATGAAAACAAGATTATCTGAAAAAATGGTTCAACAACTTGAACAGAATCTTTTGCGTTGGGAGTTAAAGCAAAACCAAATGGCAGAAAAATCTGATATTCTACTGGAAGATACTAAACCAGTAGCCCAAACGATTCCAAAAACTACGGCCGCTGTTTAATTGGATAAAATTTCACAAACATTCATAAATGAAAATTTCTATTTTTTTTGGAATTTTTGTTTTGGTTTTTCCTTATCGAATTAATGAATTTTAGTTTTCCTATTTATAACCATAGCATTTAGGTAAGGATTAAATATATTTTAAATTTACATCTTTTTTACAATTTCATTTTATTGATTTATTAATATTAGGCACTTTAATAAATATCTGAAAAATATCTTTGTTATTCTAAGAAATTGATAATAATAAAAGTTTATTAACATTTTTTAATTCAAAATAAAATAATCATTTTAATACTTTTGGGGTAATGTTAAATTAGAGTATTTAAAATGTAAATGCACAAATTTTGAAGTGCTAATTATTCAAATTCAATTAAAATTTAAATTGTTTCAGTAAGACAATATTTATTAATCTGACTTTATGTTCTTTATATTCAGATTACGAAGATCCAATACAGAGTGAAAAGATACGAAACTAATTTGCATAATGTTTTTATTGTAAACGATCATAGAAATATTTGCTCCAGCAGTCATTGCTTCCACGAAAGAATGGGTACTTGATCTGGCGATTGTACTGAGATTGTAAATGAACTTGCATTTGTGCATGTCAACTCCAGTATCGTATGATGTAAAAGTATTGGAATATTTATCTGGAAAAACCTCGATCGTCAACTTCTGGGTCAGTCCAGTTGATACGGAAATTTTATTTGGTCGAATAGAAGGTATCGATGATCAAGGCCATCATTAGACAGATCTCGACTTTGAAAACAAAGGTTTTTATTGGAATTTGTTTTTAATAGATTTTGATGTGGGTTAGTAATTGAAATGGTGAAAGATGCATGAATTGTTAATAATGTTTTTCTTTTTTTAAAAATGTTTTTTTGAATATTTAAACTTTAATTATTAAGTTGATATTTTTATTAATGTGGAAGTCAGAGGCACTACACAAAGTATTTATTTGTTAAGCATTTATGATTTAATTTTTTGTAATATAAATACTAGGCCGCAAAAGTTAGAAAACTGAAAAATAAAAAATCATATTTTATTCAAGCTTGACAGATTTCTTGTAGAGCTCAGAATTTTGTTTGATAATTAAATTGATTAATGTATTTCAATTAATTAGTTAGTGTTCCTTAAATAACATTTCCTGGATATAAAATCATTAGATCCGTATTTTTCCTTTCATTTGTTGTTTGTCCATATTTGTTTCTGAAAAAAATGTTAATTTTTGATTTTTCTAGATTTTTTATTAAATTTTTACTTCGATTTGAGTTTTGAATTTTTCTAAATTTAAGTTTTTCATGTTATTTAAATATGAAGAAGGCACATAAATCCACAATATTTTTTTAAATTTAAAAATCTGCCCTTTTTTGACACACTGGAAATATATAAAATATTTAAAAAGTACATAACTCTCCAATTTTTTAGATTCGTGTCATTGCTATAGCCATTCAATTTTTCTCTGTTTAATAATAGTTCCAGTGTGGAGTTAAATTTGATGATATGGTACTTGCCATCGTATTGCATCCTATACTTTAATGACATTGATATCCAAAAACACAGCCAACCTGAGCACCTTTCGATAATTTGTTGATGACTTCATCTTAGGACAGACCTCTTCAGACATTTTTCACTTTCCAAATTTCGTTTAGACTGTTGAACATATAGTGAAAGCGATGTCTTATTGATGGTAATAATATTATCTTAAAAAATCTTCAAAATCGTTGGTGCTGTTGGTAACATCGATTGAAGAAATACCACGATGTTGCCATCTTCGACTTCAAAAGATTTTCCATATGATTTCCAAGTTTCTTAGCATTTCACTTTGTTATCCTACGAACATAGGGAGTAGTTTATCAATAGACGGCACAAAATTTCTTGGTCAAATCTGGTCAATTTTGATGTGGATTAGTACCAATAAGTCACACATACGTGCTCATACAGACACGAAGCAATGTTTTTTGGACTGTACTTTGATCAATTAATTTTTGGAAGTTATAGATTTTTTATTTAAAAGAATTATCTTTTGGGAAGTATTGGAAAATAATTATTTTTTCAAGCCTTTTCTCTTGTTATCGTTTAACATTTTATGGGATTATATATGATGGCTCGAAGATATGATAATCGAACAACGATAGTCTATATCCAATCGAATGTGCAATGGAAACTGAGGGTCATGATGGTACTTATTTTGGAATGGTTATGAAGGATATTTCATCTTCAGTGGCTGGAATTACGTTAAATATTTAGATCAGATGAGATTAAATGCCCAAAGTTATTTATTAACTTTGCAAGAGCTATTTTCAGTTGATCGATTAGCTGTACAGATCTGTGATTTAAACCATGCACATACTATGTACAGTGGTCGTGAGGCCATTTATTGCAGCGTGATGAAATGCGATGTGGATATTCGAAAGGATTTATATACGATGACAATGAGAAATCAACATAAGTCATCTTAAAATTTAAACAACGGAGTTTCACAATATTTTTTATTTATTTAATATATTTTTAAATGATTCTCTGGATAATCAGTTGTCAAATAATATACATTAATTCCCAATCATCTATTGGCAAAATGACAGTAAATCGATAACAAAATGATCATTGACATTTTATAAAAAGATATTTTTTTATTATTTTTAAAATCTCTTTGCTGTGTATATTGCAGAATAGGGAACCGAAGTCAAGCTCTATAGTCAAGGAGTCATGTAAATTATTTTCCTACTTATATCTATTGGTGGTTTATTATGTGTAAAATTCATATTTTCTTAATCTGCTGTATTTAAACAATTTTGTTTCAATTTATTTTCAAAATAATAAATTTTGACACCTTTGATGAGTAGTGATTTGATACTCTCGATGAACATTTTGTGAAATTTGAGCAAACAAATATCTTTTCAATTGGTATTTGCATATTTTCTGACCTTTTACAGCACTAGCTTTGAATATATCATTTTTTAATTAAATCTTAAAATGAATAAACTTTGGATTATGACTGTAAAACTCTATCTTTTTCTTTTCATCGGAAGTAATTAATCTTGTAAATCTCGAATGATTATTGTCCTTTTAAAGGTAAATTTTCATATTGCCAAAATATATCCTGCTATTCCTGTGACAATTGTACGCATCCATTTTCCACGACCACCGTTGAAGGAAGGGAATTATTATTTATACCCAAACCTTGCTTCCAATGTATGGTAAATTTCAATTTTTTTCATTTTGGATACTGCTTTAATCGATTTCTATTCTTGTTTTATTATTTGTTAAAATTCATTTCCTCGATATTTCATTGAACTTTTCCAGAAATTTCAAAGGTTTTCGGCCGGCTTAATGGTACAAAATATAAGAGCTTGTATGTTTTCCTGTAAAACAGAAACAAAACTGACCGCTGGAACAGGTATAATTTTTATTCAAAAAAATATTAGATTATTAAAAAATTAGTTGTTTAAATTATAGAACTAAAATAATTAAATTATTCACCAAGAGGGTCTGAGGTAAAACTATTCCGTGCCAAAGTTAGATTATTAATAAATTTGAGTAATGAATTAGAAAAATAATTAAGATACTTTTTTCAATCCATTTTTCGTCTAAATCCTGATTAAAAGACTTTTTATCACTCTTAAGATTTCCGTGGAGAATATAAAATCAACTTTTTAACAACTTAAGACCTCCAATTCTCGAAAGGATTTTGTAGTTTTGAGTTTGATATAAAATAATTTTGAATTGTAAATTCAAATACCGAAATTTATAAACATGTTGACTTATTATCACTATTCGGTATGCCAGAAATTATGATCCAGCTTATGGTGTTGTCAGTCAGAATAAGAAACTCAAAATAATAAGTTTTATTTGTACTACAAAATCACAACTGTTTCAATTTTCACAGACAAAATAAGTTTTTGCTTAATCCTAGATGCAATTGACCATAAAAGAAACTGCCTCAATCTGAAAGAATATCAATAAGGTACTGAATATTCATTATGAATGTTAGTTGCAAGCACATTACAATCATTTTATCTCTCATCATAACTAAAAATAATAATAACAATTTAAATTCCAAAATTTTATTTTTAACATAACTAAATTATTCAAACAACATCAACAATATTTCATAATGTTATTTAAATATATTTCAGAAACGTCGATAATTTTTTATGAGTTACAATTTCGACCATATATTTCAGCATACTGTAAAAATTACTAAATTATTTATTAAAAATTTATTAATATTATAAATAAAGTAAAAATTTAATAATCTCAACTTTCTTTATATTCAACTTATTTTTATCAATTTTAAAATTATAATACTTACACTTCATATCCGTCTTTTAAAAATCTTTCAACTCGATATTTCTAAATATTGCTTTGCCTTCTTCATCTTTTAACAAATAGCTTCTTTCGTGAATTTTCTTTATTGTTAGGGATACCTAAATAACAATTTATAAAGAAATAAATAAAATTACCTGGGGGAAGATCGCCATGACAAACGGGACGATCTATTGGAACGCAGAAAAAAACGGAAGTAAAAAGAAATTAAAAATGAGAAAGATAAAGGAAATAAAAGGAATGAAACAGGAAAATGAAAAACAAGGTCAGTACTAATTAATTAGTACAAAAAGGAAAATGAATTTTGAAATCGGGGGAAAAGGAAAACAACAATATCCTTATCTCGACAGCTTGCCAGTGATAACAAAATTGATGGTAGAAGGCGGTCAAACAAAAAGGAGAAAATGGAAAAAACTTGACAGCTGTCAGAGATTAAAATGGGACAGTTGGGGAAAGCAGGAAAAGGAAAATGATAAAACACTTGATTATCTAGAGTGCCACAAGAGAAGCGAACTATATTAGGGAAAACTGGTTGACATGAAAGGGGAATAAAATTAGTGAGAATAAAATTAGAGACAAAAGTGACGCGAAATTGAGACAATTTGGAAGACGATTTGAAAGACGAATTGAGATACGATTTGAGAGATAAAATTATTGGAGAAAATTAGACAACGTTGGACGAAACGTTGTTGGATAAACGATTTGTGAAAAATAATTGTAAAGGAAATAATTGTAGAGAATAATAATTGGAGAAGAGTTGAAGAAAAGAATTAGTTGAAAAATAAAACGAAAAGAAGTTACTTGATTATTTGAATAAAGTTGTGAAGAAAGTCAAAGAAAACAACCAGCTCAAAATACCAGTTGATAAACCAATCAGTAACTTGTGATCTTTTAATCCGGTGTTATACACAAGTGCTATTCCTCACCGAGTGTTGTAATAAGCATTGTATAGTCACCAAGCAGAGTGTTAAATTTATTGTCAGTGTAAAGAGAAAGTTTATTTGTGATTATCAATTAAGATTTCTGTTGTCAAGTGTTATTTGTGAATCGGTTAAAGACACGCTTGGAGTCAGAGTAACATTTAAATTTATCACCAACTCAATAACCAGACATTATTATCGTATATCGTATAGGTTTAAAATTTTCCTTTTCTTAATAGTTTCACACTTCATTAATACTGTTTTTCATACTTTGCATTTCTTATTCTTTTGATCTCTTTAGCATTTGTCACTTCCATTTCATTGCTCTTTATTGTTCTTTCTTTATTTATTGACGTGGTGCTATATAGCATCTATTAATTTTCCTACCAAAACTATTTTCGGCTGGACTTACTCAAATTGTGTTCTGTATTGTGGCATTTAAGGTGTGTTATACTTCCTGAAATATAACTTCCAAATATTTATAATCTACTCTATTAACGAAACTATCTTTCTATTAATTCATTGGTATTGTGAAGATAAGGGTTTGAATACACTATCTCGATGCCTGCTAATTTTACCAAATTTTTTTAATCGTTTTACTCATAATCATTCGCATTGTCTACAATTTATTCTCTGAGCTCTCCAAATCTTAATACCCATTTATATTTCAAAATTTTCAATTATTTTTCATTTTATTTAGCCATACACCAGACATTGAAATGTATCAATCTTTTTGAATATTGACTATAGCAGTTAAATAATTAATAAAATGTAAGACTATGAGTGTAAAGAAATCTTGAAATATGTAAAACTAATGAATATTGGCGGAACTTAGTAAGTCAAACAAGAACCGCCATCAAATTTTTAATTGAGCAAGGCACGTTTATGTGTGACAATCTTGGTTATCAAAATAAAGAACATCAATAATGCGAAAATCAAAAAGAAAGAAAAATGTCAAATTAAAAAAAAATGTTAAATATTGGAAAAACCAAGTTATGAGGAAAATAAGTGCGTTAAATCTTACCATGTAAATATCAAATTTAGAGTGCAACTCTCGTAAAAGCTATAAATTAAAGAAAAGATTCAAAGAAAAAAGATTCAACTAAAAATTTGCGCATTAATAAATATACCAATCTTTCAAGTTTGGATACCACTACGCATACTTATATCTATCATCTCATTTACAATATTTCTTCACCTTTGTTATTTATATAAGATGATCAAATATAAATTCTGGTAATCTCAAGATAAAGACATTTTAAGGTTGACCGAATGCGTTACATTTATTTTGAAAAAAAGAACACGCCTTTCTTTTGGTTTCTACAAGCTAACCCAGAAAATAGACTATTATTTCAGCAGAAATTACAGTTTTTTAAATGAAATTTGATTTTTTTCTTTTTCTTCTATTCGAATGGTTTTCTATGAAATGTTTTTTTTAAATAAATTAGAATTTGGAAGTTATTTTATTATATAACCTTTAGAGTGAAAATATCTAAATTTTTATTTCAGGTTATAACATTCACTGCTGTAACAATGAGGATCTTTGCAACAGAAGTTTCACAATCTATTCCAGATGGATGAATCAATTTTACTTATTTTTGGTTTTTGTGACAAAGATAATCTTAGAAACTTAATGAAAAGGAAATTTCAAAGAAAATTAACAATTTTTTATTTTTATACTAACATTTATTTATTGGTCTTTATTTACTCTTTTCGTTTCTGTTTAAACTTCTCAGAGAAGGAATATTTATTACAAATAATAAAATATAATTGTTGAGGTCAGTAAATTTAAATAAATTTAGGTTGAAAATTAATATAAAAAGTAGGTGAAGGAAAAAGACAAATAAAAGCGTGATCATGCACAGAATTGATAGTAAAGGAAAGTATGATGGAAGCAGTATTAGGAAAAGGCAAAAGCAGTTGCGAAAGGGAAGAATCCGGAAATCCGAGAAAAATCAATAAATTGTAAAGTTACCGAAATTGAATTTGGAAAACGGGACAGGTATAGATTAGCTGATGGTCAACAAGATGATGATTAGGGATTTATCATAAAATGGTTGGAAAGGGTCGAAAAGCATTCGAATTTGTTAAAACAGAAAATCGTTAATTAATTAATTAATTGGCTAATAGAAAACCCGAGCTAATAGGAAACTCGAGCCAATGGAGAACCCAAGAGATGAATGAAACCCGAGATCGATTAACATGAAAAGTAAACAAAATGAGAATCTCGGAAGGCCATTATCATGACAGCATGATTAATGGAGACAAACAAAGTTAGGATTATTACGAAGGAATAGCAAAGGGAGCCAATTAATCATGATATAGTGCAAACAACTTTCAAGGAACCGGTTGTCAAACCATTGTCAAATAGGAGCAATAAGGTTAAAAACCGATTAATCAAAGTGATTATTCCAGTATAAAAGCAAAGTCGAAATTCAAAATAATGGGCATTTTGCCTCAGTTAGGGTAAGAAGAAACGAGAATAGGCGAACGGTAAAAACGAATTAAGGAGATTAGGGAAAAAGAAAATATAGAATAGGAGATACGAAAAACGGAAAAGGAATCGAATCAAATAGCAAAAGGAAACGTTGGTCGAAAGAAGCTAAAGAAATAAAAACGTGAATATAATAGTCAAAGCATCAACACCGAGTGGAGAATCGGTCAAACTTGTAAAACTTTGGTGATTGATTGTTGATAGAAATATATTTTTGTGATTCAGAAATACGTATGGTAGTTTATTGTTTTGATTAAAAGGACACGAGGAGTCAGTGGTTACCGACTTAAATTAGCTTAACCCAACATAATATATAAAATTGACATGAAAACATTTATAATAATGACAATGAAAGAATCTGTATAAATGCCAGTTTCAGTTACAGTTTATTCGTTATCACTGAAAAAGCTTTTTATCAGGAATTCATTTCCCAATATTTCTTCATTGACAGATGGAACGTAATTCGGGAACACTTCAAACATTTATTTTGTCTTTAGGCTGAGAAAACTGAAACCAAAACTAAAACTTCATTCCTAAATTATTCTTAACTTTTACAATGTAATGAAGTTACAATACGGTTATAAGATATTCAAAATCAAAATAAGCTTCTATAAAGGAGCTATAACACTTTTGAACCATGATATTTCCATTTATAAAATACAAATTAATCTATTTAAAAAGTTAATAGATTGTCGAAATTTAATAAAAAATTGGAAGTTTACTATAATTGAGACGAAAAGAGATGTTGGGCAAAATATTATTTTAACAAGTTGACAAACTCTAATTATTCAAGGAATAAATTCAATATATAAATTCATGGTGGTACAACTGTTACAACCTTCCTGTCGCGGTACTATTTCGAATATACTATGATTATAGTTGCCGTGTCATAGAATTTGGAATTTGGGATAACGGCTATAGCTGCTTTGTTTATCCGTGTAATAAAAAATTTATTTAATTCCATCTATTTAGAAACATTAATAAAATCATAGCATGATATGAAAATTTTAAAAACCTGAAAAATTATTATAGTTTTCTGCATTCTCTGAATTTCAAAATATTTCGATTTACAGAAATCAATGGTTGTTAAGGAAATTGAAAATATATTTTCAATGTAACCTTTGTTTAAATTAATCAGTTCATAGATACCGAGGTCGATAGTTGCTTTTTTAATTTGTAAATTTTATTTTATTTTCTTAATGTAATTATTATGATAATATAACTTTTACTAATACTCTTAATTATTAATAATAAGTATAATAAATTTTGATTTAGTATATAATTAAAAAATTTTTATTTTATTGAAATTTGATTTCAGAAATGCCAGATATTTTATTTGATTCTTTTATTTTTTCAAATGGTGATACTTACGAAGGAGAATATATTAATGATTCCTCACTTGGAATCATTCGTCAAGGGAAAGGTGTTAGTATTACAAAATCATCTATTATTTACGATGGTGAATTTGTGAATGACTTTATGCATGGAAATGGAACATTAACATTTCCATCTGGTGCCAAATATGAAGGCGAATTTTTAAACAATATGTAAATTGAACTCAATTAAATATCAAAGGATAATTTGCATTTAAAGGTTTCATGGAGAAGGAAAATACATATTTCCCGATGGATCATTTTATGAAGGCAATTTTGATAAAAACAGACTCATAGGAATCGGAAAATTCTTTGACACTAATAAAGAAACGTGGATAGGGGCATTTGACAACACATGTGCCAACAATTTAAAATTTCAATTAGCTAACATTGATGCTAGTAAGATCGAAATGAATAGAATATAAATTTGACTTGTGAATTTATATTTTTAATATTTTTATTTTATAATTAGCCGTTTTCTATTGCTCATTTTCCATTGGTCATTTTCTATTGGTCAAAAAAATGACAAAATTTGAATTGATATGTTCATGTAATTTGTGAATTGCTTGTATCGTGATTGTGTTTAATTGTGTTATGATCAAAATATTCAATGAGAGTGACTAGAATCTTAGGGGCCTTATTTGATAAAGGACCTGTACAGTAGCGTAACTATCTGTGCACAGTACCCACAAGTGTGGAGTAGACAGGCAAGATGAACCAGGTAAAATGAAAATATTCTAATTAATAAATGCACAGCAGAGAATTTGGAACCGAAACTCCTTATAATCCTTGTAAAATCAATATATCAAGGAGATAATGTAGAATATTACTATTGACGCGCGGTAGTAGCATATTTTTAGGCTTTGTTTTAAGCTAGCGAATGATTCAGACTCGAAAGCAAATTATAATCGACCGATGGCGGTAGAATTTGTAGTTAATTCTGTCGAGGATACCTAAATAACAATTTATAAATAAAATTACCTGGGGGAAGATCGCCAAGACAAATGGGACGATGTATTGGAACTCAGAAAAGAAAACGGAAGTAAAAAGAAAAAATAAATGAGAAAGATGAAGGAAACAAAAGAAATTAAACAAGAAAATAAAAACCAATGTCAGTACTAATTAATTAGTACACAAAGGAAAAGGAATTTTGAAATCGGAGAAAAAGGAAAACAACAATATTCTTATCTCGACAGCTTGCCAGTGATAACAGAATTTTTAATAGAAGGCGGTTAAACAAAAAAGGGAAAAGGAAAATTATTTCGACATCTGTCAGAGATAAGGCTGACATAGTGGGGAACGCAGAAGAAAATGGAAATGGGAAAACAAAATCTGTCGCCAGCTCCTTAAATAAAATAACTATATAAAGGAAAACTGGTGGACACGAAATTAGAACAAAATTTGGAAAAGTGGGAACAAAAATTGAGACAATTTGGGAGAGGAAATTTGTGAGACAATTTGAGAGACAATTCGGGAGAAAAAATTATTGGAAAAATTAGACAACATCAGACGAAACGTTGTTGGAGAAACGATTTGATGAAGAATTGCAAAGAAAATAATTGTGAAGAATAATTGTTGGAGAAGATTTGAATAAAAGAATTAGTTGAGAAATTATACGAAAAAAAGTTACTTGAGTATTTGAATAAAGTTGTGAAGAAGGTCAAAGAAAACAACCAGCTCAAAATCCCAGTTTATAAACCAATCACTAATTTGCTTTCTTTTAATCCGGTGTTATACGCAAGTGCTATTCCTCACCGAGTGTTGTAATAAGCATTGTATAGACACCAAGCAGGGTGTTGTATTGATTGTCAGTGTAAAGAGAAAGTTTATTTTGATTATCAATAAGGATTTCTGTTGTCAAGTGTTATTTGTGAATTGTATAAAAACACGTTTGGAATCAGATTAACATTTAAATTATCACTAACTCAATAACCCAACAATTCACTCAATTGGTTTCACTTCCCATTTTTGATCTATGCTCACGTCATTACTCATTTCCAAGTTTCTGTCAGCCGTCGTTGTTGATATTTATTTAAAAATTTTCTGTAAATAAATTAATAAAATAGTTTTCCATAATATAAAAATATAAAATTATTGTGATATCACATTTTTGTCATTTGATGAAGTCTTATAATATAAAAAGTATAAATGAAATTAAAATCAAACACAAGTAAATCACGAACATTTTTACAGGATTGCATTATGAAAATGCTTCCAATGATCAATTGTGAAAATCACCGAAATGGAAATTTAGAGAAAAATCATTATATATTTAAGCTTTTGAATTTGAAAGAAATGAAGATGGTAAATATAAAAGGATAAAATTTTTTATAATTTTCAATAACCTGATACTATTAATTAAATTTTTAAAAATTTCTCAATAAAACTTATGATGGAGCATATTTATATCGAACCAAACTTAGAAAACTTAGTTTTGATCAAATTATTCTAATTTTCTCAATGAAAATCTATCTTTCATTCTATATTTTATCAAATGTTATTTACAATATTTATTTATTTAAGTATAATAAATTTTCGCAAATTAATTTACTTATATTATTTGTTTTAATATTATTCACTAAAAGTTACTTTTTTTCATTATAAAGCTATTTTATTTTATAAATTATGTCTGATGCCATTCTAATTTTTTTAATTGTTTTAGGCTGTGGAATTTGGTCGTAAACTCAATAAATATGAAAGGTTATATTTATATGGTCTTCACGGATTTGCTATTGAAGTAGTATTCTGTGCTTTATGGTTTCTGATTGCCAATAAAAACATTAAACTCCATGGATACTCAAGTGTTTGGAGTTTTTTAATATACGGAATCGGACTTTTATTAATGGAACGAATTAGAGTAAGTTATCAACAATTTACAAATCATACTTGATAATTAGACTTGATAATTAATTTATTTTAATTTAAAACAATTTCACATTAAAGCATAAGAAATTAGGTTTAAAGTGTTTTAAATCGAATTTTATTAACTCATGTCGTTGTAATAAGGTATAATAAAACATCACTATTATTTTTTAATCAAAGAAATATTGTTATGGAGGGAAAATGTTTTTATTTATTATAACCTTACTCAATGTCAATGTTTAATTTTTCACAGTATTTGTAAATTTAGGCACAGGGACGAAGAGGAGGGGATAGAACTGTTATGTCGCCTTCACTCAAAATGCATCCAAAGCTTGGATGAAACGAATTTATTTAATTCTATTCTAATTATTTTCAATATTTAAATTTATAATATTATATTACTAAAATGTAAGTTTGCTATGAAAGATATTCGGTGTCCATGGTGATTGTATGATTTGCAATCATGTTAGACTGCTGTTGCAATGTGAATGGAAAGATTCCACCCGTTCCCTTCCACCCGTTCCCTTCCACCCGTTCCCTTCCACCCGTCCTGGGCCCTTGTGCCGTGCACAACCTATTGCTACGCCACTGTATATATAATTTATCAATATCTAATTTATCACACATGAATAACGATGTTCATAATAAATCCTCGGAAACTTATGTTACTAGACTTGTCGATCTACGTTTATTCCTTTATTACATATTACCCTACTCCCATGTTATTATTCATTTCATCATCAATAATAATTTTCCATTTGACATTGTTGTGCTGCATGGAACTAAAAGGATTATATATTTGTGCAAAAAACGATCAAAGAAACCTTATCGACTAATGAAAATGAAAATGAAGAAAACAAATAAAAAAACGTGACAAGCATGTCCAAAAATCAATAAACCAAATTAATTAGAATAAAATAAAGGTTAAGTAAACAAAACAGATTATGGGGGAAATATTATCTTGATAATTTGTCTCAATTTGTCAAAAAGTAAATTGGAAATTAAAGAGAAAAATATTGGCAGAATATTTAAACAATAAAATTACAGAGGTAAAATATCGATTAATGAGAGGTGGGATAAATAAAAAGTCGAAAAATGAAAATAGAATCTAGGAAAATCAATAAAAATTAATCAATTTTTAAAAGAAATGGAAGATCGATATTAATTAATCAGTAGTAGTGCAAAGAAGATAAATCATGATGGATAAGTAAATATTAACTTGATTACTTGTAAGAAACAAAATTTCGTGGATTGTTAGGAAACTAATTTACTAGAGATAAAATGATTGACATTAATGGAAAATTTAGCCTGCCAACAAAATTTTCATCGGAAAATAGTTTGGTGTCTCAGATAAGGATTGGAATACTAATAATAATGGTAGAATTAGATGAAAGAGTAATTAGAGGAGATATAATATAGGAATAAAATTAAAAAGCTGATTTGGATTGGAAAGTAGACATACAAACTTCCCAATTTTATTGTTTGAAAATCCATTTTTACGCAAAATTGCCTTTTCCTTCAAAAAATTCAATTATTATTGTAATTATTGTTTTCCTATTAAGTATTTCTCCAGTTACCAATAATGCGCTTTGCTTTTATTTGGCAATATATAAAGTAATTTATCTTCAGGATCTCAACATTTACAATGATTTTCGTCTCCTGAATATTCTTGGTGTTAATTACACCTACAATAAAGATTTAAATTTATTTATCTATTCAAAAAACTTGTCAATAATATTATTTAAATAAATCTATACGAAAAATCAATTAATTTATAAATTAAGAAATGAACAATATTTAAATTTATTATCAAACATTATTCAATTAAAATTTCCAATAAAATTTATTAATTTATATTTAGTTTTCTGATAAAATTGAAACATCTATAATATTTTCTATTAGCGCATTAAAATAAATACCATTTAACTAAGCAAGATTAGGGAAAAGTTAGAAATTAATTGGGAAAAATGAAAAATCAATTAATTAGTTGTAAAATACAATATGGAAGAAAATATTTAACAAAACAAGAAAGGGGAATATTCTGCAAAGCAAGATAAGTGAAGTCAACATAACAATGAATGTTAATGGGAAAAGTAGGTAATCAACAACAATTACACTAAATTTCACTTGAAAGGAATGATTGAGAAAATAGGGAATATAAAACGGAAAATTTCAGAACAAACAGTAGAAGGAAATATACGATAATCATTATATTGATGATGAAATTATAATTATATTGACGAATTGACTGATTGAAAATTAATATTTAATCTATTATTTTATTTGTAAATTTAAAGTAGCAAAGTTAACATTAAAATAAAGGAAATAGTGCTATTTTTCACAAAAACAAAAATTCTCATTATTTCTTATTTTACAATTTTATGATGTTTAGCAGGGTTTTTCTTTGAATCTCTCGATCTCAGAGCAAATATACCATTCTTATGCACATAGAAAATCCCGGACAAATGCTACATCTAATTTGGGTTCTTTGTGGGAAAATATGTTTGATTCTCCCTGTAATTATGTAGTAATAAAATCCTCAGCGCATGAGATGAGTATAAGGGCCAAGTAAGAACTGACACTAATCTTAATTTCGATTCGCATCTACCAAATATATACTGCTAGGAATTTACTGCTAATAAATTTTTCAGATTTATCTACACAAAAGAAAAATAAATGTTTTCTATCGCGGAGTGATTTATCTGATATGGACTTATTCTTGGGAGTTACTGTGGGGTGTTGTTTTGTTGTATTTCAAATGTCACAGTTGGGACTATTCTGGCTATTCAAATTATCATCTATGGGGTCTGATCAATTTTGAATACGCTCCTTTGTGGTTCGTTTCGTCGATCGTAGCCGATGTTTATCTCATAAAATTTGTTTCTCATCTTCGATGGAGTTGTTCTTCTCAGGAATCATCACCTCGTCCTAGACACTGCTGCTGTAAACAAGACTAAATATTCGTTTCCCTTTGAAACGCTATTACTATTCTCTTTTTAATTTTTTTATCAATTGCTGAATTTTAGGTTTTATCTTATCATTATGTATTTTATTTGTGTATTTATCATTATCAAGTCGTTGTAGTCTTGAAACATAACAATATAATCTCGATATCTGCTGTCTTATAGTAAATGTTCTCTGTTTTTTGCAGTTTCAATAAAGTTATTTATTTTCTAAAAATTCTTATAATTATTACGTTTTATATTATTTTTTATTTTGTTATTTTCTATTTTAATGATATTTATTTATTTATTAGATCGATATTTGCTTATAACATTGTAATTAATTTATATAACAATTCAATTCTAGTTCATTATAAAATTAATCTATATTACAAATCATTAACAAATGTTCAACTACTTAGAGAAGAAAAAAACGTATTATTGTATCATCTTGTTGGAATTTCTTTCTTTTCGTTTCTTGATACAAATATCCGGGCATAATTCTTTACAAGTCTACTATTTTATGCTTCTAGCTTCCATATTTATAAATAGCCTATTTATCTGAGATTATTAGAATTTCTTTTACTACACATAATTTCACGAGGAAAACTTTGAAAAAATGTACTTTTATGCCTCGTTTTGTCATCTTAAATTCCTCTTATCGTTTCTTCTTGATGCAAATATTTGGACATAATTCTTTACTAGTCTATTATTATATGCTTCTTGCGTCCATATTTCTAAATAGCCTTATAACTCGCCAATTTATCTGAGATTATTATAATTTCTTTTTCTATATATAATTTCGTAAGGAAAACTTTGTAAAACTGTACTCGTCTTTCGTCTTATGTCATCTTAATTCTTTTCGTTTCTTGATACAAATATCCGTGCATAATTCTTTACTAGTCTTCTAATTTATGCTTCTTGCTTCCATATTTATAAACAGCTTTATAACTCGCCAATTTATCTGAAATTATTAGAATCATTTTTTCTACACATAAAAACCTTTGGAAAACTTTGGAAAAATGTACTCTTATGTTTCGTTTTACGTCATCTTAATTCCGTCATCATATTTTCAAAATAAAAACACCTCATTTCATACATCTAAATAATGCCAAAATATCCTTTTAAAGGTTGAATCGAACCTAAAAGTGCTTTCAAAGAAGCCTTGAAATAGTTGAAGGTTATTTTGACTGTAAATATTGAAATACTCAATAGGATCGCTGTTTGAATATAAAGGTTTCAAATTTAGTAATAATGATATATATAATACAACGGTGGGCAAATGCGGCCCTTAGAGCCGCATGCGGCTCTTCGTTGAGTAAACTGCGGCTCTTTGATAATTGAATTTTTGATAATTGAATTTGAAAATTGAATTCGATTTTTTTATTTTGAAATTTTTTCAACTGAATTTTTAAAAAAAAATTTTTTGTTGCAATTGTATTTTCATGGTTAGTTCATTTTTACCTGTGTCACAAAATAGGTGTAAACAGAATTAAAATTTATAGTGTCTTTCGATGGCGGTATTTAGAATCAAAATTTAATATTTCCTTATTACATTCTACCTTGTTTGATTCTTTTTATAAGCAATATTTAAATAATACATGTCTCACTACACTATATACCAGGGGTGGGCAAGTGCGGCTCTTTGACCTCATGCGTGCCCACCCCTGATATAATATAAAGTTAAACGTGTTTGCTGTTACTTTTGCAAAATTAGATAATTGGCAAATACATATGAAGATGTCCACAAAACTGAAGATTCTAAAGGAGTTGATTCAAAATATTTTAATAAATATTTGTTTCTATCATTTTTATTTTAATACATTAATGCTGACGTAGACATATTTAAGTGCTATTTCACCGAAACATTTTCTCCATATTTTTGTCATCGTCAGATTCTTTATGCAAATTATCTAAAAATAGTAATTTAAATTTATAAAATAACATAAATTATGTTACTAAATATAGTAATTTTTAAATACTATATTTATGAATGAGCTTAATTTACTGTAAAATAATCTAGAGATTTTAGATATAATTGACAGAAGGAAGTCAATGAGTTAATGAATTACTCGATTTATGGAAATTGACAGAAGCTGGTAACTAAGAAGGAAGTGCAATAAGTAGTAGTTTAAATGACAAATGATTAGCATGAATAATGTATAAAGACTAACCAATAATAAATGTTTGTGTATAATTAACAATCCTTACAGTAAGTAAGACATACACACACTTTTAACCTAATTTATGTGTTTCATTAAGAATTTCATGACTACTCTTAATTATTGCCCCTTACACACATACACGCACACAATCAATTTCCCTACACATATTTAATGTGTATGGCATATGTTTAATTGAACTATGTAGTCGTGATCTACATATTTAAAAACTATATAGTCTTGACCTACATATTTTATATAGTGTCCTGGAGGTGACACATGTCTAAAGTAATTTGACCTACTTATTTATACACTATATAGTCGTGACCTACCTATTTTAAAAACTATATAGTCTTGACCTACTTATTTTACATAGTGTCCTGGAAGTGAAACATGTTTAAAGTTGACTTGACCTACATAAAAACTTGGAAAAACTTGTGAAAAAATCAATAAAATCAGTCCAATTTCACGAAAAACGATGGGAAGATAGTGAAAATTCAAAAAATTTGACTTGACCTAAATATTTTTAGCTTAATAATTTTTTCCTCTCAGCAAGAGGGTAGTGTCCTGGAGATGACTTGACATTATCAAGACAAAATGAAATGTCACAATAAATTGGACACAACAAACAACCGATACATTTGAAAAAGCCAAAGAAAGTCTTTCAACAGCAACACTACTCGGTTACCCAGATCCAGAACTAGAGCACCAATTAATAACATACTGTTTAGGTTTTGCTATGGGCGCAACAATCTTCCAGGAAAACAAATTCGGCAAACAACCACTAGGATTCTTCTCTAAAAAACTAAAGTCACACCAAACAAGATACTCAACGTTCGACAGAGAACTCCTAGCCATACACGATGCAATCAAACATTTTCAACATTTATATGAAGGACGAAATTTCAAAATATTCACAGATCACAAACCGCTAACTAACGCAATCGAAAGGAAAAATCCCTCACCAAGGCAGATTAGACCAATCTACTTTATTTCACAATTTTTTTTCACAATTTTTTATTTCACAAAATTTGACTTGACTTGTATATTTTTAGTTTAATATTTTTTCCCCTCAGCAGGGGGAGGGGGTTAGTGTCCTGAAGTGTCCTACTACCCTCACTATAGAAAGATAGATAAATTTATCGAGAGAAAATTATTCATACACGTACGGTACACAAAATTTCTATTCTTCTATTTATTTTTTCTATTTTTTTTATATTATTTAATATTTTAATGAATTTATGATTATATTTAATGTTAGTTTATGTATTACATAATGATTGAAATAAAAATAGTTTTTAATGCAAGGGAATTTTTGTTTTAGTACTAATTAACAAAATACATTTTTATATTGGAAAAATTATTTTCGGTTTACGTCGTCTTTCTTTCAATTAACGACGCAAATCGAGGTTTTAGTGTATTATTATTATCAGGATCTATTTTAGATCGAAATATTTCCTTTTATGTGCTGCGGATTATGGGTTACATAGTTATTTATTTGAATTATATTTGATTACTAGTATAATCCCCGGTCAAGCATGACGGTAAAAGTTAAAATGATAATAAAAATAAAGTTCATTTTTTGTAAATTTTATTTTAAAAATTTTTCAAGTAACTTAAAGTTAAATTTTGTTTGCATGGATGTTATGCTATAATCATCAGTATTTAATTTATATGTTAAATTTAATATGATTCGCTCTACTTTGATGAATTCTGAATAATTTACCGACATGCATTTTACACACGTACAAACTAACAAACAAATCAATGACGGTTATTATTAAATATTATTAATAATAATATTAGGATTTCCCATGTATAGTATACATCACGAGCTGCTAACCAATTGTGCTTCTAAAAATATTATATATCATAATTATTTGAAAAAAGTCTTACATAAAATTAAAATTAGTTCAAGTAAATTTTTTTTTATTTTCGATCAGTTAATTGTGAGTTTCAACAAAGAATTTGATGTAAAAATTAGATAATTTTTTTCCTATTTTATCTAAGAAAATCTGAATAAAATTTCTTGGAAAGCGACAAAACAATCGGGTAATAGATTGAGAAGTTCAATTAAAGCCTGAATGTAATTAATAAATAATTGAAGGCACTGAATTCTTTGAAACAAGGCCTCAGCATGATTTCCTGGAATTATCCTTGCTGAAATTACGTTTTAATTATTTCAAATTGGTTTGAAATAAAATATTTTCCGACGCGAATATTATTCAGATTTTCTAATTTCTAGCAGCTGGGGAAATATCATTGTATTTTCTTTTCACTCCGTTTGATTTTTGATATTTGCGCATTTTCGTATTGATTCCCGTGCTGATGTTCCTATAGCGCTTCTACCATAAACTACCCGCATAGAACAATTGACTCCGAACCAAATTAGATTGTAAGTAATAGTTTGCATACTCAAACCGCTTTTCAATATTTACCTCACTGTTTCTCGGAAATGAAACCAATACAACTCGTTTTAAAGAGTAATTAAAATCTTAATTGTTCTTTTGATTGTAGAAACTACAAAATTTAGTGCCTTTTCAAATGAAAGGTATCGTTGCAATGACTTTAATGTAATGGAAACATCCTCGTCGACTTTTGTTTGTATAAACCTACAAATATATTCTGATATTTTTTTTTGGTTTTAGGCAAATGATTTTTAATCGCATCGGTTCTTCTAGTTTTGAGGAACGTTTTTATTAGGTACGGTGGCCATATTTTTGTTAGATGATGAGGGTAGACCCATCACTACACCCAACTTAGACAAATATTATAGAACAGGGCCAGGCAAGTACATGGTTAATGTGTACGCCGAAGCACGTCAATAAATAAAGTCTTCTCGTAGACCTCCGTCTCTGCAATCCGGACAGACAACTCAACAATCTAATTCCCCAAACAAGAGCCAATGATTGAACAATAACTTTCATCGATATTCATTTGTGTAAATAACTATGTGTTCAAAACTTTATAATGATCCAGTTTTTCTTATTGAATTGTATATACAATTTGAACTTTAATTTTAATTTCTATGTCATCTGTATAATAGCTAGATATTTTTAATCTCTATGACCTATATCGAACTTTAATTTTTTTATTGAATTTGTATATTTCGAATTTTTATTGTGAATTTTTAGTTTTATGTCATCTGTTTATATCTAATTTTCATTGTAAACACAAATAAAAATAATGGGTATTTAAAAGAAATTAATTTAATAATATCAGATTAAAATTTCAATTGATAAAATAAATAAAAAAAATAATTTTCAAAATCAATTTCAATAAACAGCAGTAGAATTAAAAATAAATATTTATAATAACTGTTCGATATTAGATATAGAAAAATAAAATAAATATTTATTAAGCATTGAACACGTAGAAAAATTTAGTATATAAGCGATCATATATATATATATATATATATATATATATATATATATATATATATATATATATATATATATATATAATTGGTTCACACATACGACGAATCGGTAATTAGAGGACAAGTATTATTTATTTATAAAAACCCAACACGACATTTGGTGAATTTTTGAGTTGTTACATTATTGAAAGACACCAAAAAAATCTCCACCAACCAAAATAATATAATAAAAAATATTAATAATTCAAAATTAATGATAATAAAAATAATAATAATAACAATAATAAAATAAATATTAATATTAATCATGATGATAATAATAATAATAATAATAATAATAATAATAATAATAATAATAATAATAATAATAATAATAATAATAATTATAATAATAATAATAATAATAATAATAATAATAATAATAATAATAATAATAATAATAATAATAATTTCTATAATGATTAATTAAAAATTGGAAACTGAGATATTTTTTGTTTATAATAAGTCAAAGATTATTGATTTAAAAAACATTTATTATTTAATTTTTCAGCAAAAATTCTGAAACAAAACAAAAACCAAAACGTTTTGTCAAACCCAAATTAATAGAATTCTCCAAAAGAAAATCACATTTGGCAGATCAATCGATCAACCAATCAGAATTCTCTCGCTATCTAATTAGGCATAATATTTTAGAAAACTTCTCAACCCACATAAAATAATAATTTATAAATAAATTTTTGGCAACTAGAATTCAGGCGAAAATTTTCACAAATTTTCCATTTGGTTTTTGAATGGAAATTTCAATTTAGGTAAAAATTATTGATTTTTTAAAAAAAAAATATTTCAAATTGATTTTTTAACGTATGAGTAAAATATTTAAATCAAGATATTCTTTGAAATCTATAATAGGGAGAAAAAGGCAGACAAGAAAACACAACTAAACTACATCAAAAGTGATTGGATGCCATTAAAATATCCCATTATAGCCCAGCTCATTCATCCCAGTGCAGTTCTTTGAATTTGTATTATTCTACAATATATTGTTTGCCTCTTTGCGCTGTGTTCTGCTTCGATTAGTAATGGAATAACAATAAATCAATTATTATTCCTCATTGATTTCAATTTTATATAAATATATAACATATACATTATCCGGAATTCACTCAGTAAAATTTAAACAAAAAAAACAATAATTTCAAATGGAAAAGAATTTCAATGGGGTGTTGCGAAACAAATGCAACGAAACTGGAATTAGCAAACTCATCTATCTGTCCAGTATGACATTTCTCACTTCGGGATTCATCCTAGAGTGCATTCTGTTGCACTTGATGCTGACTCCTTATTTGGCCGAACAGGAATTTGAACAAACCACTTGTGTTTATCGGAACTCTTCAAGCCGGTTTATTTTACTCTCTGATAACCAGTTAAGATGTGAAAATAAATGCACAAAAGATACCGGGAAGTTTCCATGCGTTTGGCTGCTTGTAAATTATGTAATTCCAAATTCTGGTCCACGTCAACTTCAAAATGGCTACCTTTACGATTACTATAGAACCTATAACCGCTACAAAAAGCAGCGAGTAAGTGAAAAGGAAAAATACGATGAAATTTTATTTCGTTAATCTTTTAGAAACTAAATAAACTATTAATAATAAAAATAAAAATTATAATAATAATAATAATAATAATAATAATAATAATAATAATAATAATAATAATAATAATAATAATAATAATAATAATAATAATAATAATAATGATAATATATATATATATATATATATATATATATATATATATATATATATATATATATATATATATATATATATATATATATATATATATATATATATATATATATATATATATATATATATATATTTGATATGGAAATTTATCTATAAAGCGAAAAAGAAAATTTTCATTCTATGACAATATTATAAAATTATGATATTTAACATCAGTCATATCCGGATAATTTATTTCGAATTTGTTTCAAATGAGTTGCATATTGCAAAGAATTTAAACGGAGATTCGTTTCAGGATTTCGGAGAGAAAAATAAACATATATCTGTTTGTCGCATAACTACAGTGAATATGTAAGTTATTTACAATTAAATTCATTTAAACAATAAACAGTAATTAATTAATTATTTAATTAAGTTATCACAATAGTGTGGCTGTTATTTATTACTAATTTTACCACTCAAACTCATTTGTTATATTCAATTGGAGGGGCAGTTTTAAATATGTTACTATCTAGACTATAGTACAATTACACTAGGTGATGCAATTTAAATTTCGTGAATTAATATTGATTAATATTAAATTGATAAATAATTTAATTAATTAATTAATAAAAATGTATACACGACATTTCTACAATAATTTGCACATATTTGTTAATTAACTTGCAGACAAACACAAATTGAAAGCGGAATATTCGAGCTCATATCATCATTCGGCAAATGGAATGATTGAGAGTCAATTAAGGACAGTCAGAGATGCAATTTAGATATCAATGAAAGACAAAAATAAGGAAGTCAAATCAAGAAACAAGCAATAGAAAATAATGAAAACAAAATTATTTACGAAAATTAAACACGAGCGAATTGGCAAGTTGCTATATAAATATTAAAGAAGACGACAGATATGACGGGTCAGAGACAATCATAGATAAGAGACATGATAGACGATATAAGAATAATGGAAGGAATGTTATATGGAATTTTGAGTTACTGAAGAATTCAAACTGGGTAAAAATGGCTTTTTATTGTGAAATAAATCCAACAGTAAATTTATCTTTAATATAAATATATATACTAAATTTATATTATTATATATTAAATACATTTGGATGTTTGCAGTATGTTGATATTTCTCAGAATATAAGTTATTATTATTATTATTATTATTATTATTATTATTATTATTATTATTATTATTATTATTATTATTATTATTATTATTATTATTATTATTATTATTATTATTATTATTATTATTATTATTATTATTAATAGAATGAATTTTTATTTGAATGAAATTTTTAGATTTTTTATAATATTATTAAATTTAAAACGAACAACAATTTGTTATTACAGTGAAAATATAAATAATTCATCGAAATATAAAATAAATAATCAATTGACTTTGTATGTCTGGTTGTCATAGTGTTGTAAAAAATTAGATTTTTTTTGTTTGAATTATTATTCAGTACACAAAAATTTCTTAAATATTTATTTCTACAAATTAATGAAATATGTTAATTATTTGGACAGAATCTGTCTGAAAACTCAATTTTTCGGACTCAAATATTATGACAAGATGATGAATGTGAATGAAATCTCAAGGACATTTATGATATAATCTGTATATTTAAAGAATTTTCTTTAAAATTTCTATTTTATTTTTATTTACTACATTAAAATGAAATTATTTTATGTATGTTTTCTATTTCAAACAAATAATCAAACACATGCATAATCAAATACATGACACCAAACGCCGGATTTTCCATTTTATAGGAAACTAGCAGTTGCACCCGGCTTCGCCCGAGTTTACATTTATTATAATAATTCATTTAAATTAATTTTTTTGTTTAATGATGTTATTACGTTCCAGTATTTTTTTTATAACAGCTTCCATTCCATATTTAATTCACAATAAGAAAAGCTTTCAAAATAAATTTCAATTTGTAAAATCGAAAACGCACTCCAATTTAAACCGAAAAATAACTGGCAATATTTTTCCAAATGCAAACTGGTTCACTAATCAAATAAAATTCAAATTCTCCATGTTTGAATTCTGCTTTGAAAACTTTTGACTAAATTATATTACTTTCAACTGCAAGCAGCTAGCATATAATAAATTATTATTTATATGGTAAATTGCTGACCGGAGAGACAAAAAACCCGACTAAGGATACCCTAGGGGTGGTCACCTGGGATTGAAACATAGCCTATGACCTGTCCCGAGTCAAATGAGAGCCACATACAAAATTTCAGCACCCTAGGTCCAACGGTGGGGAATTCTATAGAAAACAAACAAACAAACAAACTTTCATCTTTATATATTAGATACCTCAATAGGAAAAGACTTCTATAAATTTTGTTCTCCTATTTTCACCTAAATACACCTGCATTGATATCAATTTCTTTAATCATCAATCGTATTTGATTTATCACACTGTCATACTGAATTGTTTCTTTCCATCTAGATTATGTTTATGTAAGCTTGCAAATTTCAAGTGACATCAATCTGCTAACTCGAACAAATTTTATTGGATTTATTATTATGGTTGTCATTTAAAATTTTTGTTTCTCTAATTTCATTGATTTATGATCTTAAAAAGTTTTCAATTAAGAAACCTTTGCAATGTGAAGTAGTAGCTCGTTTCTGTCGTTTAACCACTTATCCCAATTTATTTATTGTATGATTTGTAGCCCTTAAAATAAGCCTGCATCATTCTTGTTCAAAACATGACAACAATATACATTATTTGTTGGATAAATACATTTGACATAAGTAAAACAACAATTGTCTTTACTATTAAAATATTAGAACAGAAAAGACATAGAAAAAGATAAAAGAGCACGATTATGTCCTTCATTCTTCTTTTAATTGACTCTAATTGGCATCCAATATTTTGAATTGCCTGCTATTTTCTAAATTTTGAGATCTGAACTGAAATATAATTGACACGCTTGAAGATCACACAAAATATTTTTAAAATTAAAATTTTTTTAATTAAAATTATTATAATTTTAGGAAAAATAAAATAAACATATTTTTGTTTAAATAAATTCAATTTTACATTTAATTTGTAATTATATAAATATTTTGGTGAAAATCGTATTTAACATTTACAGAATCCTAAAAGTATTATTATATGTTAAAAATTTATTTATTACATTCATTGGCCAGGTTTTTTGATTTTTGTATATATATATATTCCCCCTTTCTTGTCTAATTTTCATCTCTCTAGATTTCATAGAAAAAAACAACCAACATTTTTAGTTTAATATTTCTTCTTACCTGTAACTAGGAGGTTTCATTTAAAATAAAAATATAATTGAAAATATTAGGAATACTATACGGACTCGAATAAGCTATCAGAATTTTTTAAATAGTTTTGAAAAAAGTAATAAATTACTAAAAATTGTAATTTAGATTAGTACATAAAGTTAATTAATTGAATTCAAAAAATTAAAAGAAAATAAAAAAGCAGCCTATAATGAATTATTTGTGAAACAAATAATTTTTACGTTTTCAGAGGTCTAAAAGAGGTTTAAACACAAAAAATCGTATTAATTAACTAATTAATTAAAAAATTGTTTCCTTAATCAATTATCAAAATATGGAAAAAAATTATTGTTTGACAATGGAGAAATTACTAGAAATTTCATTGTCGAATTTGATTCATTTTCCCTTGAACAAATAAAGAAAACAGATGGAATTATTATAGTTAAAAGTTAATAATGAAATTAATTATCAAATTATCGCGTAAATAGTCATATGTATGTGTGTTTGTGTGTGTGTTTGTATTGCACATAACTTAATTACTTCAGATATTCCTCAATCCCATTGATTATTATTAGTATTAATATTGTTACTCGTTCTTCTAGATAATTTTATTGTAATTAAATATTAAATAAAGTATTTTTAAAAGCAAATTCCATAATTTCGTTTATTATATAAAATTTATTATTGAATTTGAATAAAATTTGTGCTAAGTCAAAGCACCCCTTATGAATCGTGATTTAGACTAAAAAATAATTTAATATACAACTTTTTTTATCATGTATAAACTGAGAATCATGTGCAAAGCAATTAAAATGTAATATAAAATTGCAAAAGTAAAAATGAGGGTCAAAGCGAATTAAATAATAAAAGAAAATTCGTATTTCTTTGGCGGAAACAGATATAACCGGGGGGAGAGTGATAAGACGATTACAAATATGATAATTTATACTTGATAAATGATCCACAGACAAAGTTATTTAGAAAATACAAATTAATTAATTAATTGAAAAAAACAAATCAATTTAATTCGAAATGAAATCCATCAGTTAAATCAAAAAAGTGATTTATGTTTTAAAGATTTTTTCCTGTTCCTCGTAAGGAAATAATTTAATTTGGAATTGAATATTTTTACTCTCTCTATATTAACTTCGCTAATGTTTGTATGTTTGTATGTGCCACGCAAATTTGTGAGGTCAAATTAACCTACTTTTCGTGATCGGATTGAGCTGAAATTTGGCAAGTAGATTTGTTCTCGAGAACACTGCATACTGTCAAAATTTCAGAATGATACAATCACGGAAAGTGTGTTAATTAAAAAATATTGAGATTTCAAATCTAGTGTTAATTCTTTATTTCAATGTAAATTTTTATCTATTAATTAACTTCGGATTAAAGAGATAACGTAATTATATCCAAAATATGTTATATAAGTTTGAACAAAAAATTGATATGATTATCATTATCACATTATCATGATCACATATTTTAGGGTTTCGTTTGGTCACGCAAAAAAAAGTGATTTACTTAATAATAAATATTTCATAGCATTGAGAACGCATATTAAAATTTGATTTTTGAGTAAAATTAAGAGAGTGAAATATTGAGAGTTTGTCCATCTCTGAAGTTCCAATATTGTTTGTTTGTTTCTTTGAGAAAGTTTTTCACATAAACATTTGTGATTATACGGATTGGGTTCATTTTCATTAAAAATTTAGTCACAAAATCTTTTACTGAATTTTACTTCAATTTTATTTCAATTCACAAATACTAGGCACAAACCTGCTAATCTAAAGACCAATCTATGTTTCTGAGGACTCTTCCATTTTTATACTATCTTTATTCTCTAAAAATTACGACACCTTCTCCTCTTAAGCTCTATTACTTCCGGTTTCGATGAAACTCAAATCCACATCTTCATACCAGCATTCCTTTTTAAAATACTTGTTACGAAACGTTAACAATACTTTACACGAAGAAAACTTAATTACCTTGTAGCAATTTATCTTTTCTTCATTCGTTCTCGAATTCATAATTTTGCCATTTTTCTTCCTTTTTCATGTGATTCCTATTTGGTAATTTGTAATTATTTTCTCTTGGACTCTTTTCCCTTTACTCCGCTTTAAGTTACTGTCTCTTGAAATTCTGACAAATTCAAACAAAATTTTATTATAATTTTATTAAAACTAAAAATCAATAAAAATAAAATAAAAATTATTATCGATTATTATAATTTGACATAATTTTCAAAGTAAAATTTTTTTTTAATTGTATTGGTCATAAATTTATTTATTTTCATTCGAGTGACGAAAATTTATTCCATGTGGTAATAAAATTTTATAGCTCATAAAATTGTTGAATGATGAAATTTAAAAGACTGTCTCCATGGAAACGGAATATCTATATGAAATAGCTATGCAAAAATAGTTCATCCAGTAAAACAACCATCAGCCAACACAGATATCAAGATATCAAAATTGTTTAGCTCTAATGAGAATTTATTTTTTGTCTTTAAATAAGATATGAAAGTCTAAAAATATCTTTTAATAAAACAAATAATTTTCTTAACAATTCAAACAATAAAAATAGAAACATAATAAGTTATCATTATTAATAAACTTCAATTGATTTCATTAGAACAAAATTATAATTTTCAATAGATTTCAATGATAGAATGAACGAGAGATAGAGAAAGAAAAAGATAGAGACCGAGAGAGGCAACAAAATATCATCAGATTGATTTATTATTAATAATCACATTATTAATATTATTAATAATATTGTGAAATTCATATGAGATTATTATCTAACTAATAAGTTATGATAAGAATAATTACAACGTTACCAGCTAATGAACATTTCTCTGCTTCACTGACATCCTTCATAAATCTCTAGTATTAATTTTCAATTTAATTATTCTTGTTTTACTGAGTAAACATTTTATGATATTTTGATTTATTATTATTATTATTATTATTATTATTATTATTATTATTATTATTATTATTATTATTATTATTATTATTATTATTATTATTATTATTATTATTATTATTATTATTATTATTATTATTATTATTATATTATTATTATTATTATTATTATTATTATTATTATTATTGAAATTATACAAAATTAATTAATTAAGCTGTTAAATATAAGGAAAAGATGGAAACGAATGACCATTAATGAGATGAGTGGGAAAAATACTTTTATACAAAATAGATGGTCCTTAAAAGTTTCCCGTTTCTTGTTCTTGATATGTTACCAAAATATATAACAATTTAAAGAAATTTAAATAAATTTTAAAAAATAATTTTTTATTTCTGAATATATTAAATTTAAATAACCTCTATATTTTTATGAAATTTTCTTTTCGATTTTGCTTAATTTTATACTGAGTTTTGTTTATATTATTCTAATATATAATATTTACGTATCAGACTTTTATTCTGTTATAGTGCTAAAGCACAAAAAATAAGAAAAATTAATTATCGTAATAATAATAGTAATAATAATAATAATAATAATAATAATAATAATAATAATAATAATAATAATAATAATAATAATAATAATAATAATAATAATAATAATAATAATAATAATAACAGTGATAATAATTTTATTAATAAAAAATAATTTAATAGGTTTTATCGTATCAAAGCACAAACAAAACATATTGCGGAAATTCAAAAATCTAATTTGAAGGTGACACCGTTTATTTATTGTAAATTAAATTCATTTCAATTGCTTTGATGAATGGAAAATTTCCGAAAATTAATTATGAAAAATAATATATATAAATATATACATAAATATAAATGAAAATAATTAATTTGAAAATTTATGACGATAATGCAACTGATTTTGTAAAATTTGTTTATGGAAAATATTTTATTTATTTATTAACTTGATGAGAATATTTTTTGTTTAAATGAAAGAAATTTGAGTATAATTTGAAACTGAATTTGATGATTAAAGAGTACCAAAAAACATGAAATTGTATTTGCATTATACTAAATATAATTAAACAATTTGACTTTATGTAAGATATCGGGAACCCTTGAATATTTTTACACATGGCAATATTTGATAAAGGCTATGTCAAAAAAAATGCAGTTAGATTTTATTAAATTAATCAATCTATGATAATTGGAACAAATAATTTAAATTATATATTATTGAAAAATATAATTTAAATTCAGTATTTTAATTAACTACCGGATAATATAACTGATTAATTCACAAATTTGTTAATTTATCATGGAGTTGTTGTGAATTATCAAGATAAGATTTTAATTTTATCATTTAATTAAATTTAACCAATTAAAATTCGAAAATTTCAGAGCGAATTTAATCTGACATTATTTTTCACTTCAGAAAATCGATGTAAAATATTTTAATAAAGTTTTATTTTTAATTTCCGGATTATTATTAAACGAAGAAATTAATTATTAATTTTTAAAATTTTCTCATGAAATCTAAAAATTGCATTTATAAATTATTATAAATTACTGGGAAATTACAGTATCTTATAGAAAATTGTGAATGTATGTATGTATGTTTGTTATCACTTTGCCCCATTTAAATTCTTAGGTTAAGTCTGTTCAATTCAGATCAGCACTAATGTGGGTCACCATTAAAACAAATCCGGTAATGTAGTATTTTATGTTTTGTTTAATCATTCACCAAACAGCTTTATTGCATTACATTAACATTAAGCATCATGCCTTGCAATGTATAAAACTGTAATTGTCTATCTGTTCACTATTATAATCTATAAATATAAAAAATTTAGTTCTTTATTATCATAGATACAAAACCTTGAATCATTTTAAAATCATTATATTGTAATAAATTTTATTTCCCTTATAATGTTATCTAAAAGAAAAATGCCAATTGGATCTGTTAATTCTTCTGCAAAAAGAGCAGCAAATCGAAGGACAAATGAAACCCCACAGCAGCAATAATAAAGACTGGCTGGGGTTAGAACTCGGGCTGCTGCTGTATGAGAAAACGAAACCCTACAACTGCGACAAGCTAGACTTGCAGACATGAGATCTCAGGTTGCTACAAAAAGAGTAATTGAGATGCAAGAACAGCGATAAATTCAAGTGCCAGAGATTATGTTAAAATATCTAAAATTAAAAAAATTAATTAGGTGAATTATTATAATAAATATAAATTCGGGCGAAGCCGGGTAAAACAGCTAGTTTGTCATAAAGGAATTAGTATGTCATTATATATTTGTTAGAGTAGACCCCTCCCCCATTGTTTAAATCAATGAAAGCAAACAGAAAATAATTAAGAAATAATTTCAAAATGAATTTCGAAACAAAATCACAAAGTTTTCATGTAAATGTACGAATTAAAATATAAAATAACTTTATATAACAAATATTGATTCAAAAAGACCGTTACTAATTATTCCATTTGATTACCTATTGCATCGGCAATTAATTACCATGAGCGTGTGGTAAATCTGTTCAAAGCTATTTGTAACGAATAGGCATGTTATTTTAACGTATATAAGTAAATGGTGTGCTACACAACGAAGACGCGCTTAAAGTCGAACCAATAGCTGCAAGCATCCTAATTCAATGATAACTGAACGTATTTGGGTTCCATAATTGGGTTCCATAAATGTCTTACGATTTCTGTCAGGATATTAAAAAACTTTTTATTAAAAAAATATTTATTTAAGTAATATAAATTGAAAATAAGACTGAAATTTAATAGGATCATTATCGTTGTATTACACCAGCCAGCGATCCTGATGATTATTTATTAGTATTTTCAGCTGTCTTTATGCAAATTAATTCCGGACTTTTGGAGAGAAATTATTCTGGGAAATTTCCTTAATTAATAAATTTTATTCTAAAATTAGTTAAGTTAATAATTAATCTTTCAGTGCCAAATATGTTATTTTTTCCTGGACTATTTTTTGTTGAATATATATTTCTAGTTCACGAATACATTGAACTCAATTGTGACGATTCGGAAATAAAATAACTACAAATTTATTTTGTTTAAATGAAGTAATCATATTCCGCTGGACATGTATACAGACACACAAATATATGTTTACAAAAGATAACACTTTAAAACTATCAGAGTCCATGTCTATGTTGCTATTACCTTCTTTATGACAACTGAAATCAGATTCGTCTATTTCAAAACTTTTGAAAGATTCGTAGAACGTTTCCAATATAGCAATTTGAACTCCTTGTGATAAACATGGTCCTAATTGCAGTAAATGGGTTTTGACCTCTTTCATCACTGAACAACCATTATTAGTAGTACCAAGAATATCTTTATTGAGATCAAGACCGAATTAGTTAAGTTTAACTTTATTACTTTCAACATAGAGTACTGCCGAATATTTTTCTTTTATCCTAATAAGACCAAGATTGTACCATAAAGCACACTTCCGTAAAGATTAAGATTCAAATATATGCGATTTCTATTAAATTGTTTTTATTTGAAAGTTTGAAGGAGGTTTGTGAAAATGGGTAAGCTTTTTTATGGGTAGCTCTTTTACTAGCCACTGAAAGAATTTTGAAAATGTATAAACTATTAAAATCCTTTTTACCCTATCGCAAGATAAATGTCCTAGAACAGCGGTTCTTAAACCTTTTTCTTCGAGTACCACTTAAAAAATTAGGATACGCAATTTGTGCGTATTTATGGATTAGTAAAAAATTTCATCGGTGACTAGATATAAAATTATTGGATTTTCTAATTTTAGGTCACAATTATTTTAAATTTTTTAAACATTCCCAAATTTTTCAAAAGAATATTTTTGTTTCGCGGACCACGGTTTAAGAACCGCTGCCTTAAAATTTTAGAATTATTTTTCAAAAGTAAAATGTCGGAGATTTGGGTAAAATTCATTCATTATCACACGTAATTATTTCACAACACAATTAAATTTTTTGGGTTTTCGCTAATTCAAGTTGGTAACCTCTGACTTCAAGTGTCCTTTTAATCAAAACAATAAACTACCCAACCTATATTTGAATCACAAAAATATATTCTCTCTTGACAATAAATAATCAATAACCAAGTTTAACGAGTTTTACCGATTCTCCGTTCGGTGTTGATGCTTTGAAAAAAGTTTAATATTCACCTTTTTATTCCCTAGCTTCTCCTGACAAACGTTTTCCTTTTCTATTCGATTTGATTCCCTTTCACTTTTTACGTATCTCCTATTCTATATTTTCTTTTTCCCTATCTTCCTAATTCGTCGTGCTCCTGTTCCTAAACTAGATTTCTTCTAACCCTAGCTGAGGCAAAATGCCGGTTTGCTCTGATTTCCCTATTCCTTATATACTCTTCAAAATCGGGATGACAAATGGTTATTGCCGAGCCAATCTATCTCTTGAAATTCGACTCCACATATCTGCTTCGGCTGTCACCCAGAATGGTCCAACGAACAAAGATAATTAATTGCCCGTCCGGGCCTTTCTGCACACATTATCTTTTTCTTGGTCTTCTTCTATTAATCATAGTGACACGATAATGGGGCTAAATCTTCCTCCTGTTTACTTTTCTCTTTGTTTAACCAGCTCGGGAGTTTTTTCTACTAGCTAATTAAATAATTAATTAATTAATTTCATTTTCTTGTTTTTCCTTTTTTACGCACCTTTTCGCACTCTTTCTAGCACTTTCTGAAAATTCCGTTATCACCATGTTATTCCCCGCTATCTTTTCTGCCAATGACCAATTTTCCAGACTTAAATTCGAACTTATGAATCTTTTATCGATTTTTCTCAAATCACCTTTTTTGTGCTCTTCCCATATACTGATGCACCTTCTCGAGCCTTTCTAGCCATTTTATTTCTTCGTATTGTCAGTTCTCTCCTTGATTAATCTTACCCTTCTCTCATTCCTTTTATTACAAATATAATTCAATTTTAATTTTAATTATTTTATAACCCAAACAAATTCATCGAAAGTAATATAATCGCAAAAGGTTTGAAAGTGAGTTTATTCCATGACCGATTAGACAGACGTAGCAACAGATGGAAAGTCGGTCGAAATGAAGATTCTCTGCGTAAATATTTTAAAAAATTGTGGAACACATCTCTTCATTGATAGGAACAAATTCATAAATAAACTATGGTCGTCAGAAAATACTATAAAATGTATGGTAAATGTAAAATATAATATTACAAACTTCTGTGATGAATTAAATAATATTTTGGTGGATAATTCCAAAATTATTGAAAAAAATTCATTCAAGTGACAATATTGATTTAACCCTTTCGCGGACGCACTTTTTTAGTTGCTGTTCCCAGAATAGACGTCATGACGGCTATACACGTCATTGTCCATTAAAAGGTTAATAAAAAAAACTTTTTCAAACATGAAACAGCTAAAAATGAATTGTTTATGTATTTTTAATAAATTGAAATACATTATTATTTTTGGGCCTTTTTGAAAAATACCTAAAAAACTAATATCTAAAAATAAATTAAAAAAAATAATATTTAAAAAAATAATTAATGAAATTTTAGAAAAATACCTAAAAAAATTATTATCTAAAAATAAATTAAAAAAATTAATATTTAAAAAAATAATTAATGAAAATTTAAGACAAAAAATAAATGATATTCTTGATTTTCTTTTACATTTTCCATTTTAGGGGTTAAAAATTACCATATATATTTTTTTATAGATAATATATCGATTTAACCGTTAGACTGTGGAGAGTCAATAAATTGACGCGTAGTATGTCTCTTCAACCATTTCAGCAGCGTAACGGTTAATATATTTTACTTCCTGTTTTTATATTATATATTTAATATATCTTTTTTTATTTCTTACTATTTCTAATATAAATTTATTCCTTTATTTTCTTTATTAATTCTTCATTTATTTCCTTTATTTTGGTGTGTTTATATTTCCTTTATTTATTTTTTGATATAAATTTTCTTTAATTGTTTTTTTAAATATTTATTTTTTTAAATTAATTTTTGTAATTAAGTCAAGATCTATTTTTTCAGAAATTATATATTTTGTCCCGTTTTGATTGGTTTAAAATATGGTCAGTTTATATATGATTCAAAAACATGGAAATTTTGTTGATTTAGCCATTTTAAGTTATTTTAGTAAATAAACATCTTTTGTGTTGGAATATTGTTTTATATCTGGATTTTCTTCACTCGTCTTACGGTGTTAGGAGAAACCCGTGTTGGAGGAAGGTCATATTATACGAGGAGTAGTAACCTGAAGACGTATGCTAATCTGTCGAAATATATCAACAAGAAATTTATTTGTAAAACGGTATTTGTTATTTAAAATTTTTCCGTATTTATTTAATTATTTTTTAACAAAACTAAAGTTTAAATTCGAAATATTGTATTAAAAACTCATTGGAGTATCTTAAAAATTAAAATTATTAATCTTCATAATTCCAAAGATTTCAATTTTGGGTACAAAATTAAAATTAAAGTAAAAAAGTAAATATAAATTCAATAAAAGATAGTTCAACTTATATTATATTAATGATATCAACATAGTAAAAGGCATTCATTAAAAACAGATTTCGGATCTCATGGGAATTTTTAATCTGACCATCAGATATAATTAATGAATTATAATTAAATAAAATGAAATAAAAATTTTTTAAATGAATTATAGTTAATTAATTTTGATATTTTATTATTATTAGAAAGCGCCACTCGAACAAACGTTTCACGATATATATCGGCAGTCTAGATTTTGCTATCAAGTAGAAAAAAACAAAATATATATATTATGCATTTATTAAACAAATTACAAAATTATTAATCGATTTTTTTTAAATTTTATTTTTTATTTAAATAATTATTTATTTTTAATTATTTATTCCCAATAATAATAATAATAATAATAATAATAATAATAATAATAATAATAATAATAATAATAATAATAATAATAATAATAATAATAATAATAATAATAATAATAATAATAATAATAATAATAATAATAATAATAATAATAATAATAATAATAATAATAATAATAATAATAATAATAATAATAATAATAATAATAATAATAATAATAATAATAATAATAATAATAATTAAAATAGCTTGTATTTTCATTTTTAGTGCTCCACAAGTCCCTGCCACTTGCTGCTATCAGATAACATAGATTGGGTTATATCATTCGACAGGACCTTATCCAGTAAACACAATTTCTCTTGTTACTATAATACCAAAGACCATCAGTCAGTGTTGCTGTATAAGCTCTATCCTAAATCCTTGATATTACATTGTATATTGTGGCCGTTTGGTATATTTATTGTAGGGTTGGTAGGTATCACTTTCACAGCCTTGATTGCTGGCTGCGATGTGTGGAAAAACGAGGACGTTGTTATAGCATGAGTCTTTTGTGCCTGTCACATTTTTACTACGATTTAAAGCGTTCTGTTGAGTTTTGATTTCATTATTTCATATTATTTACTGTAGATGATTAATAATATTAGTTCAATTACTCATTCATTGGTGCATTTAGAATTTAATAAACTTGTTTTAATACATTATGTTTCATAATTTTTTATTTATATTTGTTTTAATTAATGAAATAGAACCTAGGGTTGAAAAGGAGGTCTTTTTGAGTTGCCAAAAAATTCCATAAAATGAAAAACTGTTGAATTTCCGATAATCTAGATGGAACCAGATAAGACAAAATTTATGAGAATTAAATAGAGATAGTATAAAATAATCTCTTAGAGGGAATGACCAATAAGTCGTAACTAAATCTCTTGGTGATACTGGTAATGGCAGGCGGTAGGAAAATCAGATAAAACTATTTCCAAGTTAGTGGATTGCAAACATAACCGAGTAACTATGGTCATCAGTTGCAGAGATCTCAGAGTGCGATAAGTTTATAGACAATTTCATAGCATTAAATATGGGGATATTGACGATACGAGTTCCGTAAATTGTATTCATGATGATGAAGCGACTTCACCTTCCAAAGATTCGATACGAGGATGAGTAGGTTAGCCGTAGCTATATAGTAGCTATAAAGCTATATAACATAAATAAGTCAAAAATGATTTCAACACGGCCACTCTTCATCGATTAAAAATATGCTAGGAGGAAATTTGCATGACTTCGGAAATCTTCAGAAGTAGCAAAGATGACCTAAGTAAAATGAATCTATTTGGTAGCGCCCGGGCAATACTTCAGATGTTCAAGTGACCTGGAAAATTATTCGGGAATATGACTATCAATCTCTTAAATTATCAGTAAGATACATAAATAAATAGACTTTCCACAGTTAACTTTTAAATGGCCTCTAAAATATAATATTGTCTAAAACGGATTAATTTAAAGTTTTTTGGACACTGACCAGAGAGGATCATATAAGATTGCATGGATCATTGTGAGAACTAACTTTCAATCAGGAGAGAATAATAGCGAATTACAATTGCCGAATCATTTAAAGACAAAGGACGCCAACTTCAGTAGTAAAATTGATCGCCTGGAAGACACATGCTGATTTGCGCCCGAACAAACAAACAAATTGCAAATGCAAATATGGAGATAATGCCGGTGCCAGGTTAACTTAATAATCGAAAGTTTGGCACAGTGGAGTCTAATTCAAGAGTAGGGTAGAGCTCTGATGCAAGTTTATTCACGAGTAGAATTACAGACTCATATTTCAAATCTGTCAATCGTTGAGGAAATCAACATCATATCAGTCTAAAATATCCCGGTGCTCGAGAAAAATGTACCGGTGCCAAAAGTACTGCAGCCTACTCCAATTCTGACATAAACATCGATGAAAACAGACCGTGAGCCAAAAAGAACCAAAAAATCTACCCGGGCTAAGCTTGCCGGTTGAGACAAAAATGCCTTGAAGCCGTCTTGGCAGACAGTTGAATGTACCATTTAAATATTGAAATTACTAGCTCTTTGGTTTTCCGTTTCAATAATGCATCGGGTTTTGAATTTTCTTTCCTTTCCTTTAGTTTTACATTAATTTTCAAAGTTGAAAAATCCAGATAAATGAGAAAAATGCAGTGCAATTCTTTTTCATATACTGGAGTGGTTTCGTTGTCGGTTTTGCTGGATTTGCTTTTATTTTGTTTTTAATATTTTAGTATTTTAAATTATTTTTTAAAACTTCCGAAAATTTGTGCTACATAAGAGGAAATAAATGAAAGGTAAAAAAACCTAAAACAAAAATAGGTTAACAAAAAATGAAGAATTTTTAAATCATCTTTCACTAATCTAGAATCTTTAAAAAATGGTAAAAATCATATAATCTTGAATATCTTTGTTATAATATTATTTAATATATAAATTATAAATTATTCATATAAATTATGTAAGCATATTTCATCTGAATTGAGGGAAAATTCTTTTAATTCTTAAATTTTTAATTTAGCAATTGTTAAAATTAATTAATAAAAACTATAATAATGTAAATAAATTAAATATTTGATAAAATTAAAATAAATTAAAAATACAATAATTTCTTTTAATACACTAAAATATGAAATCTGTAAATTTAATAATTTCAAAATTCATTTTCATAGTTTGCTTATTATACTTAATTAAAAAGTTAATTAAAAAGAAGTTTATTATAAAAACATTTACCAGTTATTTTCCTGAAAGAAAATAAATTGTAATAAAATCTTTTCAAAATGAGTTCCGGAAGTCCAGTTCAATCTAACCAGTCGAAAAACTGCGAATTACGAAAATCTCAATTGGATTGGCTTGATGACGACGTGATGATGTCTGAAGTGAAAAAACTGTCGACAGAATTGAAATCTCGTAAAGTTTTGTTAGATGAAGTAAAACTATATAGATTAATAATGAGTTTGATTTCTTGAAATCAAGAAAGAACTAGACTTTTGTGTGACGACTGAACCAACGGTAAAAAGTGATTATCACAAAGAAATAAAAGATGGGGTCAAAGAGGTTGAAATCGATGGCAAAAAGTATCGGCAAAATTTTCAAAGACACATTCAATTGGAAAAACACACTGTTAAACAGGTAAATAAAATATTTTCCTCCTCGATAATACGCAATTATATTGTTTAATTTTTACCAATGATTAATCAACATAATATAGTAAGATTTGTATAGAACGAGATTGAATTCTCCAGGACAAAGTTGTCAAGGGATTGAATAATTTTCACTCGAATTTCAATTGGTTAGTGAGTCATTCTAATTTGACCTATTGGCTGATTAATGATTGATTTGAACTCATTGACAATGATCGATTAATGCACTAATTCTCCTGTGCAATTGCAAGATTATTGGATATTTTAAATTAAATTTTTAATGAATTAAGATAATTTTTACATAATATATTTTAAAAATATTCGAAAAAATATTTCAATGAACATTTTTTAAAAATAATGAAAAGATTTTTAATTTATAAAATATTTAAAAAACGTACAAAAAAATTTTACACATAAATATTGGATTTTTTAAATTTAAAAATTTTTAAAATTAATTTTTTTGATTAAAGTACAATAATTTTTACATAAAATATTTTTTGGAAAAGTTTTAAAATAAAATTTAAGACATATATTGGAGATTATTGGACATTTTTAAAATTTTAAATAAGATAATTTTTACATAATATTTTTAGGAAAAGTTTCCAAATATACCAATTTAAATTTAAAAACAAAGTACTGCAATTATTAAATGTTAAATAAAAATTTTCTTATCGCACAATAATTTTGACATAATGAATTTTTCAAATATTTCAGTGAACATTTTAAAAAAATATTAACAATTTTTAAATTTATAAAAGATTTTAAATATATACTGGAATATTCCAAAAATTAAGACCGATTTTATATTCAACTTATAATATAATAATAAAATATTAATTAAAAATTTCATTTTATAAAAATTCAAAATTTGATTGTTTTTCTTTATGAGAAATACATAATTTTTTCATGCTAATAATATTTTCACACTTTCAAAAGCACTAAAAATTATTTCTTAATGACTATAATTAAATACTCAGTTTCATCCATTTTTCTTCATGTATCCTTATTTGGCACAAATATGTCATTGTTACACATTTTTCACTCCATTTCATTAAATATTCATTTTGAAAAATAAAATATATAAATAAAAAAACCATTAATGACTGTAATTTTAATAAAAATATCAAAAAAATTATTTATTGGAGAAAGAAACCGCATCTTCCATGTACGATCCAATGTACGATCCATAGTTCCCAAGATATATGATATTTATAACCTTGAGGAAATATAAACCTTAAGTTTTTGGATATGACGTTAGGAAAATTAATATATGTCCAGTATTAAAAGGTACATTTAAAATTCCAGTGCAATATAATGCGTTAAAATACGTAATGTCCAAACGAACAACACTTTATGCATACTGTCGAACAGTGAAACTTAAGTTATATTCAATAACAACTAAGGAGGACCAAGATTAATGTTTAAATTAAAATTTTAGTGGACAGATTTTTTATCATTGGTATAAAATATATCAATATTTTATTATATTAACTTTATTGGAGGATAATTTATTTAATAAAAAAACAAGAAAAAAAAGTTAAAGGAGAGATGGAAAAAATTTGCCTTTCAATGAAAGCTGATTGAGGATAAATTGAGTTATGTTTCTGGACAAACTTTACTTGTAAAGATTGGTTTTGTTGTTTCACCAATAAACGACACCATACTATGTATTTTATCTTAACCCCTTGAGTACCAAAGAGCACAAGGACGCTCCCGATCCCACACGAACTAATACAATATCTATTCCATACTTGTCTTTCCATTCTTGTTTTCTTAATCCAAATGTGTATTTGAGACTACTTAAAGAGAATGAAGGCCCCCATTCCACGCGCCTGGTTAGTGCGCAAAATTTCTATTTTCCTCTAACAGTGTGGTACTTTTAGCTAATTCTCTAAACATTATGTTGGCACTCAAAATTTTGTTTATCATTAAGTCGAGTGCAGAAATTGCTATGCAATTTTTCCTTTATAATTTGTGGCAAAATTTGGCGAGTATTTAAATAATGAGTTTTTAAAAAGAAAAACATTTGATAGGAGCAGCAAAAATTATCACTGTGAGATAAATTTAATAATGGGTATTTTTTAATTTGTGATTTTAATGGTGCTAAGTTTTAGGGTATTTATATTAATTACTGACAAAACTCAGTAATTGTTCAAACATAAAATTCATTACAGATCTTAGTTGTTCGAACCTAAAAATACTCATAAACAGGGAAAAGGTGATATAAAAGTTTTGTTTAAAAATGAATTAAGCCATATTTTTTTTTAAAAAATATTTATTTAAAATTCATTAATAATATTTAAACAACGTCACGATATATAAATAAAAAGTAATAACTTCATTTATATTTACATAATCAACCAATAATATATATATTTTATCGTGTTAACAGGATAATATCATTTCCTACAAAATTGTTTTAACTTCCCTAAATGTAAAATCAACATGCATTTGAATATTGTAACCGTTTTAAATTTTCCTGCCAGATGTCCTTTAATTTCTAATTGAAAAATTTTGCCTACTTGAATAAATTTGTAATTTTAAATACTATTTCTAAAATGTTTAGAGACATTTCATATTTACATTAATCTTGTAGGAAATATTTATTAATTATGTCAATCAAATGCGTCAATATCTCATTCAAAATTATTTTATTCAAAATGACCAATTAAATCATTTATCTTTTTTCACCTTTTATCTGTTTTTTCCGTTAAAATTTCATTTATCTTATTTTTAGATTTTGTCTATTTATTAGTTTTCTGTGTTTATTTAACACAAATTGTATAGTCAAAATACAAATTAAGTTGACCAATGGGAATATTAGGTGGTTTAAAACATTAAAAATATTGTTTGCACCAATATATACACACAATGTCGAAATATATGAATTTATTTATTGAATAAATTAAATATATAAAATATTATTATAATAAAATCCTATTGTTAAATCCCAAAAAATTTACAGCTTAATTTTGTTTAAATATCTTGCGTGAAAATTTTAAAGAATGTATTGAATTTAGATTTATTATTCAATTTTTTAATATTTTAAAAATATTAGAATCATTTCAAATACTATCTTAGTGTTGGTCTCAGGTTCTACAAAACCAAATTTATTATTATTATTATTATTATTATTATTATTATTATTATTATTATTATTATTATTATTATTATTATTATTATTATTATTATTATTATTATTATTATTATTATTATTATTATTATTATTATTATATATTTATTATCATTATTGAATATTAAATAACAAAGTCACTTGAACTGAAAATTTAGAAATTTATATAGATAATATTCATTAATATTAGCATTTTATATTGGGGTTCCTGGAGTTGTATTGGTAGCAATGATAGAAAATTGTTTTAATAAAGTAATGTAAATTACCCGTATAATTGTTTATAAGGAAATCTGATTAAAAGATATCAAATAACGAGCAGTCCAACATTCATTTAACATATCTACACCGGTCTTCTTTTGATTAAGATGACGAGAAATTCAATTTTTATTTTTCATTTTTAATTTTGTTTTCTAATATTGTATCAATACATAAATATTTGCAAGTAATACTGTCAAGAATACAGAACATATTTGATTGGTACAGCTTTAAGGAGAAATCATATTTGCAATACCGTATTTCTTCCATTGTAACTTGTTACAGATGAAAAATTTGAGGAGGTAATTCCATTAATTCTTTTCTCTATACTTTTACGATATCTTTCGATATGTTGATTTTACTCAGCAGTCATATTGCCACCTTTTTCAGACAATTTTGTTTTATACTTTCAGTCAAGAAGTTTTGCAGTATTCAACATTTTAGTAAAACTTTCCTATTTTATATTTAGTGATTGATAATTTACTAAAAATGAAAAATGAAAATATTGAAAAGTAGGTATAGTTTGATTGTTCAGAATGTAATTTAATTTGTAGAAAATACGTACTTACTGGCTCCATCGTATGATTGATACTTGTTAGGGATATTTAAATAATTAATTTATAAATAAAATATATATTATATTATAAGTAAAAGTATAATAAGTATAAAAGCTGGCACGCATAATTAGCATTATTATTTAATTAATTAATTCGCCATTTAAATCGGGTGTTTTAATAATACCAGATTTAGGCAATAATTTGTATTTTGTATTTTGTATTAAAAATAAATATTTTTATATTACGAACTGGTTATTATTAACAATACTTACTAGTAAGAATTAAGATTCTCGTTAAGTTGCGAATTTTAATATGACAAGCTAGAACTCGTCATGATATACATAAGTTATAAGGACTACATATTATTTTCTTTGCCATACCTCATTTTATAGAAATTGCCATTAGAAAATACATCTAATATCGTGCTGGGAGCCCTAACCCTCAGGCCGTGCGATGCAACTGCATAATGTAATCGCTTATTATAATGCTTTTTGCACATAATTTCTAATTGTAACAATAGAAAGTTAGCAAGTTTCTATAACTTTTTAAATATAATTTATGAATTTCAATAATCAGTTCTTAGCAATTGTCTGGTATATATCGTCCTTTTGGAGGTGTTTCTTCATATAATTAAGATAAATAATCAACATTTTAAATCAAAATAATGTGACAAAATTTAAATATAAAAAGAAACAACGAAGATCTTTTAGTTCAGCAAAGTAAAAAGAAGTTATTGAATTAACTCGTCAGTTAGGAAACATACGGATTGACATCAAAGGTGCAGCCATTAGATCTTACTGTTAACCGTTCGTTCAAATCAAAATTGCGCAAGAAGTGGGAGGATTGGATCATTAAAGATTATGAAAACATCAAACATACTAAGTCCGGAAATATGAAAGCAGCTGACTGGAATACTATTTTCGAATGGATTGTTTCTCTTGGGAAGATGTTAACCTTTCCACCATTTTGAATGGTTTTTGTGTTGCATTCGGTGAAGACGACGATGTTCTTGAAATTGAAGAAAATGAAATGAATGTGAACGAGTCTGATCTAAACATTGTGGAATTACTAGAAAATTTCACTTTTATTGACAATGAAAAGTGTGATGGTTTTGAGGAGTGTGATGTTGAAAATTGAAATAAATAATCTTATCTTCGATTTGAATTGTTTTTTAGTTGTATAAGCTGCACATCATATTAGCTGCAATTCAGAAATGTTGCCTTAATGTACGTATTAGCTGCAGCTTATACTCGGGATTTTACAGTATATAAAAAATGTAATTTTTATATTCAATAATTCACATATAATAAATTATTTATTTTTTTTAACATTTCATTTATTTTCATTATGACTATCGATCAATTTTTTTACATTTGTAAAACAAATTATCAAATATTAAGATTGTGCTACATAGATAAAAAGAAGTTAATCTGTTTTCATAATGAAAATAAATGAAATGTTAGAGAAACCAAAAAATAAGTCAAAGGTGAACAAAATATAAAGGATTTTACTGATTATACACGGATATTCTATAACAAATCGAAATTTTTGAAATTCCGAGTCAACAAAATACATTTAATGATAATAAATATCTAACCAAACTTGTCAATGATTTGATAGAAGCAGCAGCAAAACTTGGAGTCCCAAAAGAGTCCTAATAAATTGTGAATTAAAGTTATGAAAAGCATTTATAGAGTCGAATTAAATTCATAATTGAAATCATTTTACATCAGTCTCCTTTGTAATTGATATGAAGTTGTAGCCAGACATGGATTTAGCCTTAGGCTGACAAAGCTGAAGCCTAGAGCCCGATTGGTGTTGCCCCAAAATTTTGTATTATTATTATAAAAACTTATTACATCTTTTAATTATTTGCAGATTATTATATTTATGTAATATAAGTAAAGAAGTATTTGATTATATTACATATTATATTTAATATAATACTTTTCTAAAGTTGCTGTTAAAGAGTTTCGAAAGAAAAAATCTAGAAGAAAATGTTTCTAAATTAATATTTTATTTTATTTATGAATTGTACTTCATGTTTATATCTTTATATATGGATAAATGTAATATTATTTTCGAAATTAAACTATTATTTTAACTATATAACAACAGGAAACAAATTAACCTTTTTGTTTAAAAAAAATTATTAAAGGACCCCATAAGATTTTTAGCCTTGGCCCCCCTCAAGTGTAAATCCGGCTCTGGTTGTAGCCTATCATAAAATTATTCTACAACATTTTGGCACATTTATTAGTTGAATTCTCGCACTTCTTCAAATACAATTTTACGATTTGTTGTTTTTAAATTCGTGAGGTAAAATTGTTTAAATTACTCGAATAAATTACATTTTTGTACAGTTTACATACCTGAAAGTTTTACAACGTTGATGTTCCTTGGTATTGTATACAGTTTCTCCATCGTCGGTACAATCTTATGAAGCTCTATATATTATTTTACAATCAACTATGACTAATCAGTTGAGAAATATTAAATTTCAATGAATCTATATTCTATTTATCTTTTAAAATATAGGACCTATTCAGCTTTTCATTTCCCTTCGACCTTTAACATTTTGCACTTTAACTCCATAACGTACTCAATCAATTTAACTCGGGTACAAGAACAGGGAAAATTTTCCCACTTACCCGAGTTAATACATGCAAGCTCGAACTGTGATTTTCACATAGCTCATTTAAAATAAAGGATAAATAATTAAGAATAAAAATATGACAGGAAAACGACTGGTTTCTGGTTTTATATTGGTGCGTAAAGGAGATAATTGGCTGGGGAAATGAGTTCGGTCAAGCATAAAATTACCAAATCGTGATTTTGTTAGAAATTTGCAAATAAATCTTGTTGGAATGTTCACAATCAATATTTGAGTTTTGCACATGGTCAATAAATGAAATGATTTCAACAGCAATTATTGGGCAAAGGAAATCATTGGAATCATTCAAATAGGAATATATCATAAAAACGCCAATATTTCATAAACAGATTTTATCTTGTTTTGTTTAAATTGATAATAATTATCATATAATTAGTTTTCCCGGTCAGAATTTATTGACAAGGAGAAAATTTATTTTATTGTATAATTTTCTATATTATTTATCTAGAGATTATCTCAATAATATTACTTTCATTACTTGAATCTACAATAAACACTACATATTTACATATATCTTCAAATATTAAAGCTTGCGTAATTATGCTCATTCAATGGGCTTTACTTAAAAACTTGGAGTTTGGATGTCACACAATGAAAATCGTCGCGAAAAAGCAGCTCAAAATCTCCTCGGTATCGTTCAACATACAATCATAATCAGCGATTTTTATACAGGATTGTCTTCTGGGATGATAAATGGTGTCTTTACATTAAATTGAGTAAGCAGAAAAGAGTGGACACCACTAGGGAGACACACCAAAGCTGAGAGAAAAGCAAGATCTTCATCCTATGAAGACAATGATCTGTATTTGGTTGAACTATGAATATGTGATCTACTGGGAAACGCTGGAGACGAACAAGGCTCTCGGCAAGGAACGATATCTTGGTGAACGTCATCACGTGAACGAAGTAATTCAGCAGAAAATCGTCCATCGACGTGGTTATGACATCTTTATTCAACATAATACACACTCACATACTGGAAAAATTATCACGGGGCTTTGAATCATTCTTCCACTCTCCGGACCTTGCATCAACAACATTTCACCTTTTCCACGTCATGTCGAATCAATTAAGGAGCGTAACCTTCGAGAACGATGAAGAACTCAAAATTTGGCTTACCCACTTCTTCAACATACAATCGAAAGATTTTTAACGAGATGGAATGAACGAGTTGTTCGACAGGTGGGAACAGGTCGTAAATAATGATGAAGAATATATTATTGATTAATTTCTTATTATAATTATTGTTTTCTTTAATAAATCTTATTAAAAAAAAACGCTAGAATTTATTACATTAATATATTAATATTTAAACTTGTATATTAAAGCTTGACTGCTTTTTATGGTTTTGTATTGTCCAGGTCAGCAATTACAATATTTATCAGAATTGGACAACAACAAACTTTACAAGAGCATATTTCTCTAGGTACACACATAGGAGTTCACCATTTAAAATATTTAAATTTAATTTTATATTATACGTAAGTGTACAAGGATATCAAGATATCCACAAACAGCGCAACTAAAGCCACTCACGAAAAATGACTTAAACCTGTTTACGAAAGTGACAGGGATGATAGAATTAATATATTCGAAAAGAATGGAAGTGCTTTGAGGGAGGCTCATAGTAAGGCATCTGTTAGTATAATAAATATTTGTTTGTTAAAATATTCACTGTATGTTCAATAATACATAATATACATATGTCATCGTCATCTTGAGAAGTTCAGCTACTTTTTGTACCAAGTTTAATCAACCTCATTTTGATATATTAGTTAACAAAATTATATATAGCGTAACTTGATTCTAACCGCATTAAACAAATATAAATGAAAATTTTAGCTATTGTGCAAATAATTGTTTCCGATTTATCATTTGACTATAAAATTAATTAAAATGAATACTAAAAGGGATTTACATTTTCCCTTTATTATTTGTCAATTAGACTTAACATTAGCCAATGTTTATATTCAAAATGTTTATATTTACCTATTTAGGGAAATTATATTTTTGACATCTTATATATAATTGTGAATGTATGTATGTATGTTTGATAAAATTTCTAATTACGGAAATTTTTAAATTGAATCCAATATAAAAATCCTTATAAATCGCTATTATTACAAAAAAATCACTTTGCCCCATTTCAATTCTTAGGTTAAGTCTGTTCAATTCAGATCAGCACTAATGTGGGTCACCATTAACCCTCCAGAGGGCGCGTTGGGTCTCACAGACCCAGACGATCTTTGATGGTTTTTTACTTTTTACTTTTTACTGTTTTTTTACTGTTTTGTCTTACCGTTTTTGGCATATGTATTATATCTACGGAATATATCTACGAATCCGTCCAAACAAAACAAATAACCAAGAATATATAAACGATCTTCTTAGCGCGCGCTCTGCAGGGTTAAAACAAATCCGGTAATGTAGTTTTTTATTTTTTGTCTAATCGTTTACCAAATACCTTTATTGCATTACATTAACATTAAGCATCATGCCTTGCAATGTATAAAACTGTATCTGTCTATCTGTTCACTATTATAATCTATAAATATAAAAAAATTAGTTCTTTATTATCATAGATACAAAACACTGAATCATTTAAAAATCATTATATAATTTTCACATGCTTATAACATGTAATATATGTTTACGATGTGTAATTTCTTTTCAAAATTCAAGTGCATTTAATAAAATATAGCAATTTACACAGATTTAGTTTAACCATCAAATGGTAAAATATTATCGGAATTTCATTCAGATTTTCACATTTTCCGGAGATGAAGCCTCCTATCTTGATTTTGATGTCCATTCGAATTCCTGTTGCAATTCACCGAAAATTGAAAATGAAATATTTTTCAACTTAAATACAAAAACTATTCTAGAAGACATGAAGCGTGTCGTTTCCCCGAAAATTGTCATAAGGTCAATCAACCAAAACTTTCCAAAACACGACACATCAATTGTGCAACTGCATACCGACGACGCGTGCTCCGATAAAAACGAGAGTATGTCTCAATATTGATTGTGCAAGAAATCGATATATATATATATATATATAATGAAGAATTTGTCGACTTATGCTAACCTACTGATAATAATAATAATAATAATAATAATAATAATAATAATAATAATAATAATAATAATAATAATAATAATAATAATAATAATAATAATAATAATAATAATAATAATAATAATAATAATAATAATAATAATAATAATGATAGAAAATGATACAAATAACCCACATGATGGCATTGTTATTTGCGTAAAAATTTCATGTTTAACCAATAAATGAGCAAGATTTTCAAACATGAATCTATTTGGATAAGTAAATATCGCTAATTTCAATAAATATTCAGATAGATATTTTGGATAAATAAATCAATTGAGGGACAAATATAAATATTGATTTGCAATTTTGTTTAACAGTGAAATTATATAAAATCAATTATTTTGACATTTAACTTATTTTCATTATGACAATAGATCATATTTTTTCCATATGTACCACTTGATAAAGGCAATCAAGGGCGCTGGTGACAATGGGGAAGAGAGGTAATTTGACCCACATGAAAATGTATACATTCTTAGCTTAATTATTTTCCATTTTTATTAATATTATTACTTATTATTTCTCTTATTATTTATGTTTTATATATTTTTAATATCCATAACATGTACATTGTGTCTAGTTAGTTTATATATCATATTTATTAATTAAAATTATAACAATAATAACAAACAAATACAAATATGACTATAACAATAATAATCATAAGTTTGTCAATGGTTTTTTGAGCAGTTTGATGAACAGTTTGCTGAACCGCTAGATGATTGTTCTGAAATTAAATCATCTACAATTTTAATACTTTTTCGGAAAGTTGACTTTGAAGTGTATGTAATCATTTTCTGTTAGTTATTACACAATCTTAATTTCATTCTTTTCTTTAAATTTACTACAGTCTTGCCGTATAGACTAATTTTGAGCAACTTGTAATAATTTTTATCCAAACTATTTGTGGATACAGCTCTGAGTTTGGTGTTAGTACCGACATAATCTTTGAAATATGATCTTGCTTGAATCCGATAGCTTGATGAATATTGACAACTTACACCCCTAAAGATAGATATATTTTCAGCAATCGCCAATGCACTACATAGTTCTGCTTCGGATAATATGTCAACATTTTCTGCAGCTATTGAAAAATCATCTAATAATTCATGAAGTATATACGGTATTTCCAAATTAACTTTACAGGAAGCTATTCCAAGTCCGAATTCTCGGAATCTTCCAAAGCACTATCGAGGTTGTCATGAATCCAACTAAAATGTCCACAGGGTAAACTTTGACTTAAAGCCCAAAGATTATCCATAAAGATTATTGATGTCGATATACAACAACTCTGTTTTGTTAATAGTTTCCACGTGATGCTTATTAACTGATATCAAACCACCACGAATTTCATCTTCATAGAAATCATACATTTCCATGTCTTGCAATAATTTAATGAATTTCGTTAATGCCAAATTCCACGACATACTGGGAATTCCAAAGAAATTCAAAGGCTCAAATCGGTTATGAGCTGCTCAAAACTGCTCATAAAATCATTGACAAACTTATGATTATTATTGTTATTGCACTTATTATTGATTATTATTATGATTATTATTGTCATATTAATTTAATAAATGTATGCTTATACATTTATCTTTGTTTGTTATTATTGTTACAATTTTAATTAATAATTATGATTTATATAAAAATACACAAAAACATTAATAATAGAAATGGAAATAAATAGAATAAAATAATATAATTAATATAAATAAAATAAATTTAAATAAAAATTAATGAATAAAAGTAATTAAAAATTAAAAGTAATAATTAAATAAAGTAAATAATAAATCAAATTAAAACACTTAGAATCAATATTAATAAAAAAAACTTAAATAAAAATTAAGAGTAAATAATAAATGCACCTAATTTAAAATTCATTGATTACTATTATTTAGTAAGTAGTATGGGGTACCAAAAAGTGACCCAACTTTATGAGCTATATATATGAGTTATATATCGAATTTCTGGAATTTTTGTAGATTTTGATTTTGTTTAAATTTGAAAGAGTGGTTGTGAAGTTTGAATTTGGGATTGGATTTAATAAAGTTGATATTCGGATTTTTCGTGGACTTTCTTTAATGGCTTCAATTAATACAGATAATTACTATGAGCTTAAATGCAACAGGGACGTTCACATATCTCAGGATGGTAAATGTGTGACGTGCAATGATGGATTTATTGGAAGAATTATTCGTGATAACTCAATGGAAAATGATGATGATGCCTTGAAATTTTTTTACATATTATTCGTCATATTCCTGGTGGAAGTACTACAAACGAAAATGATGGTTCCTTTTTATGACTCCAAGAGATCCTGATAACAGAAATAGTGTTTTTGGCCAACTAATGTCAAATATATTTGGTGGATTGCTGCCGCTGGATTTTAGATCAGAGTCGACGGATTACATAGTTTCAGATCAAAGTTTCGACAATATTGTAACGAGTATTATGAATCAATTTGAACAGAGTGGTCCTCCACCATCAAATGAGGCAGATATTGAGAAATTACAAGTCAATAAAATCACCGCAGCTAATAATACAGGTTCCATTTGTCTGTCAGATTATGAGGTGGCCGATGAAGTGTACGAGTTGCCCTGCCAGCATAGATACCCTGTTCAGTGCCTAGAAACGTGGATGATTAAACAATTACATTAAAAACATTTGGTGTAACTTACAAGTTTATTACGCCTGCTACTCTTTTAACATTTTTCCGACTAGCATTAACTATAAACCATTATCAAGATTGAAAATCCTTCCATACTGCATCTGAATACATGAATTTCTGCTTCAGTTATTCTTTTATCTAAAAAGAAAGTTGTGATTGAAAGGAATGCTTTAATAAAATTCTTTTAACCTTTATTGTGTCCTTTATTACATTTCTAATTGCTTGTAACAAAACCATAATTTGATCAATGAGCTACTAGAACTTGATTCTGGTTGCATCCTAGTTATTCATTTAATCAGTAATATTCAATTGCATTAATATCGAAAAGAGGGCGACGCTCTGGTATAGGGGGGCAATATAAATATAAATATAAATTAATTAATTGATTAAAAAATATAAAATAATATATGTAATTTAATAAAATATAATAAAATATAATTAATATACCCTTGCGACATGTTGAATGTGACCAGTACCCTTACTACAAATACACATAGGGGGACAAAATATTTTGTCGGATAAATTCAGACTATATATAAAAACTATATAAAAACTATATATAATCAATTAATTAATTTATATTTATATTGTCCCCCTATACTAGAGCGTCGCCGAAAAGAGTATATAAGTATATATCTATTAGAAACAATTTTTTGAAATAGGAAACGGTAAAAATTTCCTAAAATTCATTTTTAGCATGTTCAATATATCAAATTTGGGGATACATTATTTCAATACATTATCACAAAGATATTTGACTTAAATTGGTAACCGGATAGTTCGGACAAAAAACCTGCATATAAAAATAATTACACATCACTGATAACATGAAACTTATTTTAATTAACTCTATAAGGCCTGAATATTTAATTTTTGAAAAGCGGTATGCATTTAAACTAATAAAGTGTGACGATATATCATCAACTTCGTTGTCAACCCTAAAAACTTTATATTTTCGGTACTAGATACGTTTTAATGAAACGTTACGAAAACGTCGCGCTCGATGACATAGGGTTAATTAAGTATTAATAATTAAACCGTTTTATTTTAACTTACAACTACATCACTGTTTTATTACTACGACAAATTGAGTTTACTTTAACTCGCTTTTTAAGTATTAGTTATACGTTTATCCATTTGTGTCATTTGTGTGCCACTTTACTTAGCTAACGCAACCTCCTGGGGTTTCGGTGGGTTTTTTGTACATATTTTTGCGGTGAAATCTAATAAAAAATAAATAAATTTCAATAATTCATCATTCCTGGCCTTCTTGTTGGTTTTTTAAACATTTTTTATACAAATTTGTCTAATTTAATTTTAGTAATGGTCTTGAAAATATTTTAATAAAAGAAAACTTTTCAATTTATTTTTCTCAATGTAAAAAGTATTTATTTTATTTAAATTCGGTAGTAATAAAATCAATCAATTTTATACTAAATTTTTCTTGATTTTACAATAATAATTTTTATTGAAAATGTATTTACAATGAATTCTACACAATTTGATAGTCAATGATTCAACAACTGTACCAAGTTACACCGAACCGTTCTATTGATTCTAATGTGATTTATATTCGATGGCACATTTTGTCATGAGATATTTCGACAGTCTCGAGCTAATTTTCTGACTTCTGTTAATTCGATATCCCTTCACTTTTTATGCAGAATTACACTTTCAATTATTAGCTATCGCAAGGTATTTTAAGCAATCCGTTCATATAGAATTGGATACACTTTTTTCTCTCATCCAATCTTGGATTCTTATAAGTTTATTAATTACTATTGTTACTAAAAATTGGACCCCAAATATTTAAGTTAAGGTTAATTATAATATAATTTACTAAGGTTTTCTTGATGATTTTTAGCAGCGGATCAGTATTTTATTTTCTTCGCAAATGCGGAGCTTCAATATTAAAAATGAGTTTAAAATAACAGATATTCACACCACATACATTTATTTTTTATACCAAAATACATTGAATTTCAAAATAAAAGTATAATAAAGAAAGACAATGAGTTTCCTTTATGACTTAAAGTTTTTTAATCCTTAAAAATCCTTAAAGTTTAAGTTACATATTGCTTGAAACTCTGTTGCTATTGGTGATATTTGCAATTTCAAATCAAAAATTTCCGAAATTGTAAAATTTTAAGGAGCCCTTTGTAACTTGCCGAAGACTCCTCGAGCTCTGTAGAGCACAAATTGAAAACCACTGGGATTATATAAAATTGCATTAATAAAATCTCAATTATTATACAGGGTGAGCCATAAGTCGCGCACCAAAGAATTAGGTGAAGTGTGATGTGAAACAATGTAAAATCAGCGGTGTGAAATATATTTTCCTTTCCTTGTGTATAAAATACATGTTCTTTTATAGACTAATGAAACATTGTTTGTATATATCAGTTACTATAACTGTCAAATTTAATTCCAATCAAAGTTTTCTAAGTTTTGATTTGCCTTTAAAAATTTTTATTTTTATTTTTAGATATACCCTTAACAATTGACGAACGAGTTGAACTAGTGTTCATGTCTGGTGCTGATGGTACCAATTATCGATCTGTTACTAAGAAATTTAATCGAATCTATCCTCACCGTGAGCTCATCTCTCACACGACAGTAGGACGTTTGATAATGAAATTTCGTGAAACTGGTAATGTCCTAGACAAACCACGAAGTGTCCGAGAGTGTCTGATAAAACCCAATTACGTGTCATCGAAAAAGTTGAGAACAGTCCAATGAAATCATTGCGACGATCGTCAAGTGAGCTCAGTGTCGCAAGAACCACCATGAGAATATCATCAAAGCCGAAAGTTTTCATTCCTATCAACTGCAACAGTTGAACAAGCTATACGAAGATGACTCAGACCGACGACTTTAGATGGTTACTTGGTTTAAAGATGAGCTGATTCAGAATCCGAATTTTGTGAACCATGATGTTTTGTTCAGCGACGAAGCTAACTTTTTTGTGAACAGCAAAGTTTATAAACCAAACTGTCGTTATTATTCGTGTGACAACCCACATTGGATGTATCCTACAAAAGAGCACTCGTGTCCAAAAGTGGTAGTGTGGTGCAGACTTTGGAGGAGTCATGTTTTGGGTTCGTTCTTTTTCAACAAGATAGTGACAGGCGAAATGTACTTGAAAATGCTACAAAATTATCTCATGCCACTTCTGGAGCACCGCTTTGGTTTATGCATGATGACACCCGCCACATTATTTGACGATTGTGCAAAATTGTCTGAATGGCAATTTTTAATGTTGGATTGGGTTAAGTGGCACTGTAGAATGGTCACTGAGGTCCCCTGACTTGACCCCAATGTATTTTTATTTTTAAGACCTCAAACAAATAGTCTACTCTACAAGAATTGCAGATTTCGACCATCTTCGCCAGCAGATAATTCGTGGGTGCAATCACATAGATGGAAACAGCGACTTACATGATAAAGTTTATGGCAATTTTGAACATCAGCTGGAATTGTGCTTCAACGCAAATAGCGAAAATTTTGATCATTTGTGATTGTACCAGCATGTATAACGTGTTTTTTAGTGCATTAGTTAAGCTTAGTTTTAATAAAATAACGTTTATTATTATCAGAATTTTGTTTAATTCTTTCGTGTGTTCTGTGGATAAGAGCGTTACCGGATAGGTGATAGAGTGTATACACCTTGCTTTTACTTCGGAGTTTCCTTGTTTCTTGTACAAGTTTCAAGTAGTAGGAACTGTTAATTTGAACACTTCTTTTTGCAAAATCAGTCAACATTGGCATCTTTCGGTGATTTATTGATGAATTCATCTTCATAAAACAGACTCTCCGGGAAGTTTTCACTTGTCAGATTCCATTTAAACTGTGGAACATAAAGTGGTGTCTCATTCATGGTAATAATATTATCCAAAAAGTGCCCTCCAACATCGTCCTAAATCTGAAAACTCTCTTCGCAAAAGTCGATTTTACATTTCAGCAGTTAAAATACTTGGTACTAAGCGGGAGTATAATTTTTTTTGCCGATTTCATTGATTTATGTATAAAAAGCATCTTTACTCACATTCAGATACATTTTTAGTTCTCTAGTTGTAATTTTTCTCTTCGCGCTTTTAAAAATTTTTACTTTATTAATCTAGTAAAATGTAATGTAAATGTTACTTTTATGTAATATTATGTTTTCATATAAACGTTAATTTTAATTGTTTTTTAGCTTATATAAAGAATCCTATATATAAATTTATTTTTAAATATTTTAATTTTACTAATATTCTATTACAGTCCTGAAACAGCAATTAGAGGTTCTGTTCATTCGTAATGGATCATGCCTTATCTGATCCAATGCCCATTTTGATAATATTCTATACTTTTCATCATTGTCAGGATTAGTTTTCCGTTTGTTGAGGCAAATTCTCACTTCTCTCATTTAATTGTTTTGTTTTACCGATAGAAATAAATAAACTTAAAGGTTATAATGTGTAAGATTTAGTAACAAATTATTATTATTATTATTATTATTATTATTATTATTATTATTATTATTATTATTATTATTACTTTTTATTGTTACTTTTTATTGTTATTATTAAATATAATATTTTTCAAATTTGTTTAACTTTATTCATACACTCAGTCAACTCATTCATTGATAAATTTGGCCCAACGGATTTTTCTGATTTATCCCTCAACAAGAGAATATCGAAAGATCTGAGAAATTCCTTTATTTCCCAATGGCAAAAAACCGAAACTCAAAGTCAACCGTATGCCAAATGTAAAACAATATCATGTGTTGAACGGTTCAGAGCGATGTCAAATCAAGGAAAGTTGCTCCATCAAAGTACATGCGTTCAAATGACACGGTCTCTAATTGTTGTTAGTTTTCAATTGTTTTATTCTTCTATAGTTGTGTTACGAGTTGCCAATTTTAATTTCTCATAAATCTTGTCCTATATTTGATGAAATCCCTTCAGATTACTTACTAAGCATAAAGTCATGTAGTTTTTAACGAAATAAATAAATTTTTCAGGAAAATGCATGTTTCTGCTTCACTTTCATTGTTCATTTAAACAAAGAAATATTACATCTATAGATAATATATATAGAAACGAATTTGTTCTTTAAGTATCTCCTAAATTTAGATATATTCTGTTAATTTCTAATTTATATATTTCAATAATTTTGCAAATTGTTGTCATTTTGAAACATGTAAAACTTGTCCATTATTGAAAATTCCGCTTTATTCAGAGTTTAAAGTTTTGTTGAAAAATTAGGATTCTTTTTCGAAAGGGGTTTCAAAACAAAAGAGTTTCAAAACAAAATTCAAACAGTTCAAAGATTTAGTCATAGCATAGGTCATTTTTCATATCATTTTACAATATAAAGTATTACTTGTTTTACTAGTTTGTACTTAAAACTTGTTTAGTTTGTGTCTTTTATAAAAAATCATTATTTAAAGTTTTAAACAAACAAAAATCGGAGTGAGCGAAGTCTAAATTTATTAAAATCATTTGCTTTCATCCGGAGTGGGATTGTGTTTCTTACACTGTACATATGAGAGTAAGATAGGCTAGTCTGTCATTAGAATCACATGACATATAGTTTGATGGGTATGCTCTATAAATTGCTCCTATCTTTTTCTTTGGTTTCCATATTTTATTTTTGTTTGTCTTTATAACATGGTCATTTGTATCTTTTCTCTTATGCCATTAATTTCTAAAGAGTCCTTTTGTCACATTGAACCATCATCTCGAAGCATTAAAGCTAAAACTCGTGTCTTTAATCTGTCTTTCATTGGTTCTACATGAATTATTTGACAGTGTACACTTGTATAATATTCGTTTCCTGATAAAGCATTAGCATTGTTATGCAATTCACCTTTCCGGTACCCTAGTTTCATATCTAGATTTCATATCTATGATTAATCCACGTTTCAAATTATGGTGTAATTGGGTTTTTAGTATTGAGCAAAAATGTAATTGCCTTATGGTTTATTTGTAATTGGCAACTCTCCGTACGAACAGTGTTTAAAATGTAACGTAAAATAGTAAATTTCAAGCAGTTGTTTTCTAGTTATGCAATATTCTAGCTCATGTGCGTTCATCGCATGTGATACATTAGTAATTACTCCTTCATTTCCATTATAATTTCATTGTGATATTACAGCTCCAATTCTCTCAAAACTTGCATCTGTATCCAATATTAATTCCTTTTTAAAATCTGGAAAAGCCAATATTGGTGATTTTATCAAGTGCTCTTTCATGCCCTGAAATGCAGTTTCACATTCATTTTGTTTTATTGACGCCACATAACCTTTTTAACTCCTTTGAAAATTTTGTATAGTTGTTAATAAATCGTCGATAGTAATTTATGAATCCCAAAAAACCTCAGTCCTTTTAAGCACTTTGGTCTTTCGGATTGTTTAATGGCATCAATTTCTCTATCATTTGTTCTTAGACCTTCCATGTATATAATTTAACCTAAAACTTTCGTTTCTCTTTTAAAAAAATGGAATTTATCAACTTTAATCCCGAATCTTTGATTCTTTCCAATATATTTCTAACTCTTTGCATATGTTCTTCTTTAGTAGTTGAAAATATTAAAATATCATCAAGGTAAACTACAGTTTCTTTCCAATTTAGGCGTCCTAGCAATTTATTCATTCGTTTCTGAAAAGTTGCAGCAATTCCAGGCGGCGTCCAATTGAAGCTATATTGTTCGTTTTTTGTAAATGTAATTTTCTTTTTTCATTCATCAGTGAATACTTGGTAGTATGCGCTACTTAAATCCAATATTGTAAAGAATTTGAATCCATTAAGAATGTACATCATTTCTTTTGTATTAGGTATTGGGAAATTAGGTCGCTCTGTTACTAAATTGAATGCTCTAAAATCTAAACCAATTCTTATATCATCTTTCCTTTTTAATACACACTATGCTGTATGTGATATTTTTATTAATTGATAATTTGTTATGTTTATTATTATTATTATTATTTAACCATCAAAAATAATAATAAATTCAAAAGTTCGAAAAAATCAATAAAAATCAAATATAAAACCATAGAAAAAAAAATTAAAAGTTTGGAAAATTTAATAATTAAATTAATTATGAAATGTTATGCCAATAATCCCGTTTGATTCAAGAACGTTCGAAAACATTTTGAAGGTTCATATTTTAATCGTTTAATAAACATTTTAAAAGCGAATCTATTTTTTTATATTTTACATTTATTTAATATTTTTTTTAATTGTTGTCTTTGTAAAATAATAGACATACAAACATCCCACCTGTCCCAAAACAACATTTTTAAAGACTACCAATGATTCACATTTCTCTTTGATTCCATTTCTTTCCATATTTTTTTATATTTTCATTAATCTACGATAATTGGTTCGCGTCAACGCAGTGGCGTAGCTAGAAATTTTTGGCCCCTTTTAGAAGCACAATTGACTTAGACCAGGGTTTCCTAAACTTTTCCTGTAACAGAACACTTCGTAACTCTCGAAATTTTGATGGCACACCTTGTTTATTTTGTACGGTATGAGACCAGTGGCGTAGGCCCACCCAAAATTTTTTAAGGGGAGGGAAGAGTGTTAATTGAAAGAAGGGCTTATAGTTACAGAGGAGTTTTGCGCCGCAGGCAAAACATTTTTTTGGGTCCTCTTTGAAAAGACGATTTAATTAAATAATTAGAGCTCAATATACAATATAACAGTATAAATCGTTATAAAATGATAGTAATGTATCAGGGACAAATGTCTATAGCCGACAAGCGAAACAATTTTTTCGACCCTTATATGAATGGGCGATTTACTTAGATAACTAAAGTTGCTTGCTTATACAGTATATTATTAGCGAGGGAGAGGCAGAGGGGATTGCATAAATAGGTAAAATGCAGTTTAATAATGTACTTAATGCAATAAGTAAACAAAACAGTGGAGCTTTATTACATAAAACAACAAATCGATCATTTGGAGGTCCCTGTTAACTGGTGCTGACCATGCCGGTGTTTGACATTGTTTTCTGAAGAAAAGTAAAGAAACTTGGAAAAGAGCCCCCCCCTGTCTTGTGGGCGCCTATGCATTGCTTACTCTTGCTATATGGTAGCTACGCCACTTACAATCGAATATGTACAATTTACACAAATAAAATGTTATTATTAATACATTTTTATTGTTAGTATAATTTATCTGACAAATAGAGGTCAAATTTTAAAACAGTTTGCATTTAAACATTTTTAAAAGTTAGAAAATATTAAAAACTAATAAATATTTGGAATAAATGTTTAAAAATATAAATGAATAGAATTCTGACCATAGTGGACAACCAAAACAGTGACACCGTTTTCAACTAATTAATTCTATAATAAAATTACACTTACTCAAATATAAGTATGTTTAATTAGTGGTGTGAAAACTCATGTACCAGCAGCTTATATTAAATGTTCACGGATTTTACACTAAGTATTTCCACCAAGTGTTCACACGGAGTTCAATGCTTGGATCAACTGTGGATCCGAATTTAATCAATAATTATTTTCATATCGACATTTAATTAGTTTAAATTAATTTAATTAATTGAAATATTAAAAGAACTTTTTTCCAATTTCACCACTGATTATCTTTTCCATTGAATTTATTAAAAAGAGAGCTTGAAGACTATAAATCAGTAATATATCGATGTTTTTTGATACTCATGAATTTTTGGCACTGCCTTTTCAAGTGAATTTCTTGAAAAAGGCAGTGTTGAAAATTCGTGAGTATCAAAAAACATCGATATATTACTGATTTATAAATTAATTGAAAATCTTTATAATAATTTTTTTCATAAAATTGTCAAAATTTCTTTATACTGTCAACAAATAAATCGTATGTTTTTTCTCATTATTAATTTAATTTTACTGACACTGAGAAATTTCTTTGTCGTTCTCTTGGTTGATTTAAAATTCAAAGTTTACAAGTTTACAAATGTCAATTTATATTTTTTAATTTAATTTCACTTAATTTGAATTCATCAATTTGGGTTTGATTTACAACCAATTATAATTGAGGATTAATTTTTGTTTTTTTTAGAGATCGAAATCAAGTGAGGATGAAATAAAAAGGTAAATGTAAAATTAACTATTAAAATTGATTTATATTTCAAAATAATGAAAGAAAAGTTAGTTTAAATAAATATAACATATATTCAAACAATATGGTCGTCTTCGATATTCGCAGAGACGTATTCAAAGAATGGCTAGGAAAGAATTTGCTACTACCCTAAAAGTATAATGAAATAATAATTTAATAAATTTAAAATACAGTAAAATAATTCTGTACTGGACATATAATTCAGATATAATTGAATTATATCAATTTCACTATTAATTTCATTAGCATCACTATCATCATCAGGTTACCTACATTCACGACGGATGAATATATATAGTATATATTATATACTATATTGATAATATATAAACAAATTATAAAATATATTATAAAAATTTAAATATAAAAGAAACATGGTGAAAGGATTGATTTATCGATCATGGTGCTTATCTTCCACTTTTAAAAATTCAGTAAAAAGTGTAGATAAATTAGTTGAATTACTGGTGAAGAATGGCTACTCAAAACGGTTTTTATTGTTAATTTGAAAGAGACTGTTGATAAATGTATGAATAATGCTAAGGATCGTAGTATGAATGAATGTAAATTGACTGATATGTCGAATGATGTAGTGAATATGAATATTGATACTAACAAACAAGATGAGCCAAAATATACGATGGTATTGCCGTATTCTGAAGGATATAAAGATTTCAAAAGAAAGATTGGTAAACAGCTGGGTACATTGAATTATAGAATTGTTTCAAAATCGTGCAAAGTACGTAGTATGTTTGTTAGTAAATCTCAAACGCCGGTTGGATTGTGTTCAGATCTCGTTTATCAATTCACATGTAATGGGTGTAATGCCACATACATTGGAAAAACTTCCCGTCGACTCTGTACTCGAGTTCAAGAACACTGTCGACCGAAGGGAGTGTCCAATATTAAGGATCACAATAAAGTCTGTATGAGAGAATTTGGAATGTCTGATTTTAAAATCTTATCAAAAAATTTTGATAATTGTTTTGAGCGTGTGATATGTGAAGCATTATTGATAAGAACTATCACACTATAACGTCTCTATCAAATGCAACACGATTTAACACAAGGCACGTTTTATACAGTTAATTCAATATACAATACAAAACTCTGTGACACTAATATGTAAGGGTCAGAATGTTTTGCTTGTTAGTTACGATATCATGATGAACCATCGCAACTTATATTATACGTGATTTAGTCTTAAAGTGAAACTAAGTAAATCTATTTTAAAAATACGTCAAACAATGCTTTTGTATTTGTTTTTCTGTCATACTATTTTATAACTCTTCATTCATTCATCTTGAATTGAAATTACTGAAACATCTTTACTTTGATAACTTATTTAAGTACAAGAGCAAAGAAAATTGAAATATCCGTGTAAATGAAGTGTGATGTAATTATAATGGGATATTTGATTTCCCTAACCTCTACTCTATATTATGTAATGCCTGAATGTGTGATTGATTATTTTTATTGTCTGGGTCCTTAAACTGAAGAGCTTTTGTAATGTGTCCAAAAAATTCACAACTCACAAGCTACAAGATTGCCCAACATTTGACTGAGAAAAAAAGGCGCATACTGCAGATGAGAATATTATATTAAGTGCAATGGGGAAAGATGTGCCGCAAGATGTTTTTTCAATTTAGTGTGCCGTGAAGCAAAAAGGTTTGCGTAGCACTGCTCTTAGTGCAGGATACTTGCAAGTTCACCAAACCGTGAAAATGTGCTAATAAAAAAATCAAACAAAATTGGTATGGATTCGTTTCAATTTATGCAAATAATTTACAAGTAAATTAAAAATAAAAAAATTGGCAGCCAAATGTTTATCTGTGACCGCTAATATTAAAATCAAAAATTTTAATATATTATTATTATTATGATGATGATGATTATAATTATTATTATTATTATTATTATTATTATTATTATTATTATTATTATTATTATTATTATTATTATTATTATTATTATTATTATAGCAGTAATCAAGAATTTATTCATTTGCCTAACATTGTCGAAATACCTTTGCTATTCAAGATAAATGTTTCCAGTTACCTGGTATACAATGACAAATATAATCCCATGACTGAAGCAACGGTAAGTTTAGTAAATATGTTTAAGAAATTCTAAATTAATATCAAAATTACATACTAGCTTCTAGGATATCAGCAGTACCTGGCTACCACTTGCAACCCTAAGGGGCCAAAATTCGTTTTCGGATAAACTACTAGCATATATAATAAAACGAATTAAATTAAACTATTTATTGAATAAACATGCAAATGACTCGTGATTACATCGCAACAATAAATCAATTCTAATATTAGGATCACTATAGATACTGTACATCACTTTTTCAGATGATTTATTTATAATGCCCCTTGACTTAAAGGCTTTGAAAACAGAGCTAACAAACAGCTGAGCTACGTTTTTTCCACTAGTAATAACATGTTTCCTAGGTCCATTCTTAGGTCCATTCCAACAAAAGCTTTAATATCTTAATAGAATTGCACAATATGTACGTCAATAATTAAGTTAGCGTACAAATTTTCATATTTTAAAACTTCTATTCTCAGGTTTTTTTTATATTACGGGGTTTTGGTGGGTTTGGAATATTTAAATATTCGGGATATTGTCGTTTTTTAAATTCGTGATTTTGTCGTTAGGGATTTTGATGCCCATCCAAACTGGATACCTTAAGAAAAGATTTGGTGAAAGAGTTTGTAAAAAAGAAAAATTGAAATGTTATTTTGGCAATCATGAAACTTAGATTTTTGTATAATTGAAGATATGTCAAAGCTGGTAAAAACTGCTCTCAATATAGAATTTAGACAGAAAAAATGCAAATATCAAATAGAAAGGCTTCCTAAAGTCTTTATTTGGTACTATTTCAAATGGCATTATCTATGTTATAATATTTTTGTCCCTTTAATTTTCATATTAATACCCCAAAATTTGGAGTTTGTCGAAATTTAAAAATAACGAGAGCAAGTTAACCATTTAAAAACACATAGGAAAGTCATTTTAAAACATTTTCTAACATTTCTCACGAACGGTTTCCTTGTATCAAGTAGTGAAGTGACATTTTATTTGTCTGGTGGAGAAAATGGGATACAAATATTTCATAAGTCAGGCATTGTAAATAATCACTAGAATTTCGACTGAAGCGAAATCCGAATCTTTTTTATTAATCAGGACTTTTTATAATTTTCATGTGAATAATTTTTGTTTAAATTAACTCCAACAAAGTGAAAAATTAATTAATTTTTCTGTAAAATTATTTTTGAAATATATTTATTAGCTTAAAGTTATATTTTATATAAAAATGTTATCTCTTCAAATAGATAGATAAAAATGTTTAGAAAATTTTAAGATGTCTAATTTCTTAATTTTGATAAGATCAACAAGAGACCATGACTCTGAATTGGCAAAGGATAACTTATTATTTAGGTTAACCTTTTGTACCTTAATGACTTAATCTCCCACAAAACAAAATTTAACTTCATCTGTTGCTACCTTCATAAACTTCTTTGCTATTTATTTATTTATGGCCATTATTGTTGAAGCCCTGCTTAAAGGAGCTAATTAACTGGCACCAGATTCTTGTAACTTACTTTTATTTTTTCTTAAAATGAAAATATTTCTTGAAATATTTTAATATAGACAGTGTTGAAAGTTTTACTTAAATAAAGGTAAATAAAATTACATATACTACAAAAATTAGCCCGAATTACATAGAAAACAGCAAAAAAATTCGGTAGTTAACGGGTTAAATGTCTTGGAATTTATTGTCCATGTTATTATCTGCTTTTCCCGAACTTTGGGCGTTAATTGTATCAATATTAAATTATAAAAAATTCACACTTTCAAAAATATGTATTTTATTACACAATATTTAAACAAAGTTAGGAGAATCCAAACTATGCAAATTTTCTTGACAGGATCTTTTTAAATATTCATATATACATTCAACATACAATTTTTAATTACAGTATTTTTTTTATTTATTTTTTAAATTAATTTCAATTACATTTTAATAAACCTATATATATAATATATATATATATATATATATATTAATAAAACTTTTTGAGACTATTTTTTATTGTAATTTTAAATTTGATTTTAACTATTCTAATAATTAAAAGTTTTACTTGATAATTATTTTTACTTTAAAAAAATTGTTTCCTTTACAAAATACTTCGTTTATTACAATTAATTTATAGAAATCTTTAGAGTATTTTTAAACATCTCACAGTTCATTTTTTAATACGCGTTATTTTTAGCAAATAATCTCAAAGAAAATAAAAAAGTATTAAACCTACAAAAAACTTGTAATAAAAACAAATGAAACGACAAATATGAAAGCAGTATAGATATTTATAAACTAAGTATGTACTCACCACACTTTTATCCTGCTTTAGTTATGAGGTTACATGCACTGAGAAACATTTTATTTTTTCTTTTAAGTACTTTCAAAATTGTTTTTAAATTGTTTTAATTTATTTATTTAACAATCATATTATTATTGTTATTCTGTAAAAATTATTAGTTATTATAAAATAATGTCAAAATTAAGGGAAAACAATTGTCAATAGCAGCTGGTCAAATAGATGCCCTAATTGCCCATGCGTGCTCTATTGGAATAAACGCAACCACAGATTGTGAGGTTTTTTCTTTTTGACTTGTTTTACTTCATATTTTAAAGGTCTTTATTTTAGATAATTGATGTCAAATTTTGTCTTTCTAGATCATCTTTTCCATAAAGCATTTGTTGTAACATATCCTTTGTTTATTAAAACCGACGATATTCTAGAGAAGTTGATTAAAAGATATTTTTATTTCTACGAAAATCCACCAACTGAGAAAGATCTTATTGATAATGAAATTGATACGTCCTTTGAGCACATTCAAGTTGAACTGCTATCCGCAATTATTAATTTAATGGTTCAATTGGTATGGACATTTTACATTGTATATATATTCCTATATTCCTATATTCCTACATTCCATATTCCTATATGTTGAATACAATATAAAATTCATTTTCTAAATTAAAAAATTGCATTGGGACTAGATTAAGAAATGATGAATTAGTATCTCTCTCAAATCTTATGCTATCCGAAATAAGAAATATTACTTCTAAGGATTGTACAGGGTATTGTTAAGCAGCACCTTAATAAACAGATTCTGTATAAAAACTTTTCATAACGCCATTTTTTTAAATACCAAAGAATAAATATAAATTTTAATCTTTGACATTTAGTATAATTACAATCAAAGGCGTCCTATCCATTGTGGTAACTGTGCTTAGTACACGGGCGTCAGTAGAATACGGGGCGTCCGTCAATTAATTATAAATTAATTTTCTTTACAAGTCACTATTGTTTAATTATTACAGGATATATTTTGTATAAAATCTAATGGATAAATAAATCCTAATTTATTGTTGCTTTTCAACAGTTTCAGTCCATTTGAGTACTCCAGCTATAAATCATTATGAATATAATCAGTTATATTATCAAAAGAATAATTTATCAAAATGCTGATAAATATCGCCACTATTATTAATAAAAATAATGATAAATTATATTTTGGTAAATATATGAAACCATTTAGGTAGGATTAAACAACAATAAATTGCATAATTTGTTGAAGGATCTCGACAATTATACGATAAAAGTTATTCAAATTAATATTTAGAAATATTTTTATTTAAATTTTAGTAAATTTTTCAATAGTAAAATGTTTAATAAACTTGTTTGTTCAATAAGTACTCAGACTACCTCATAAAAATAATTGTACTTAAACAATATTCCAGTGAAATAATAATATATTATCTATAGTTAGAAAAATATAGTTTGTTTTAATATTCATTTGCATAGCAGTGTAGAAGAGCACATTTTCAATTTATTTGTTATCCTATATTCTATCGAGTATTGAAATGTAACTAAATTCTTTATTTTATATGGTGATAACAGTCAGCAAGTATGTAATCAATTACAGACAATTTATGACAATATATCCTCCTCTTGTACCACAATCTATTATTAGATTAGTCAGTTCAAACATGGTCGCCAGTAAGTGTTCGATGATGAGAAATTTGGTCGTCCTTTTGAAATTTTTAACAAAAAATAGAGGAATGTTTGGAAATCATGAAGGAAGAACGCCGAATATCTGTCAAGATATCTCGTAGCGGTTGAATGTATATACTGGAGGTGTGCATATCATCCTGGATGAACCTGATGTAAGAAAATTGACATCCAGATTCGTCTAATATTTTCTTTTCTCTGAGATGTGTAAAAACTAAAAGGAATTCTGCTCAAGAAACTATCCAGGCATATGAAGAAATCTTTTGTATTATTTTATGTTGTTTTGTATTATTTTATGTTATTTTGTTATTATTTTGTTTATATTATATTGTAAAATATTCATGATGGATTAATTCATTTTGTATTGCCCGATTCCACACATATTAGTCAAAGTAAAGAACATTTCTTATAGTTTTTTAATTCATTTTAATTTTCTTTTTAATAAGATAAATTAGTTGCAGTTAAATCAATTTATTTGTTATTTATACAGATTAATCATTGGAGCCGACCTCTAACCGAACCCGTGAAAAGCATTTTTGCATTATTTAGTGAGAACCTCAATAAAATTGGTAATATCAAACATAATCTTCTTATTCAAAGCTCACTCCGTGATATGGATAATCGAATTATAATTAAGGGAAACCGTAAAACAGTTTTCCAAATGCAACAAGTTGATCCCGGAAATAATGGAATTTGTGGGTGAGCATATCATTTATTTTTGCGTGATATTTATAGTGCGGTCTTATTCCATTAACTGTTACCATTCTCCTTCATATGTATTCTTACTAAGAACATTTTAGGAATATCACAATTAAAATAATAATTAATATATATATATATATATATATGTTTCGACCAGTCAGAAGAGGAAGGACATTTACCTCTGACTGGCAGTTTGTTTGTTGAATGTTTGTGTGCAGAATTATGGTAATAATATAATCTGTGCGCACACAGACGCGAGAAATAGGTAATTCATATTTAATATGTTATAAGTTATTTTTTATTAGAATTTGATTTAGAATTGATTTGTTCTCTGTTGAAAGAGAAATTGTTGTTTAAAAGAGAGTCTTTGGTGGAAATTTTGAATTTTGGTTTTAGTTGAAATATGGAAGAAAATGAATGTCTGAAATGTCGTATTCCAATGAGCAATATAGCAAAGATTATTAATGGAAGTTTATCAAAACGATTGGAAATCAACGATTTCATTTCTGTAAATCATAAAATGACGGAAAAGGAATTCCAAGATATTTTTATGGAATTTCCCCAAAAATTTAAAGATATTCGTGAATTATCCGAAATCATTTATGACATTAGCGATAAAAAGATAAGCTGGCTATCTTATGAATATGATATTACATTTAATCGAGCTCTTAAAAAGATCAACTTAATTCAAATGTTTATTAGCCAAAGTGTTGAACAATTATCCAACGTTTCCTTTTGACTTGTTTTAGACGAAAACATATATATATATATATATATATATATATATATATATATATATATATATATATATATATATATATATATATATATATATATATATATATATATATATATATATATATATATATATATATATATATATATATATATAAATATTTACATATTTCAGTAATAATTATTTTATATTTCAAATAAGGATAACGTTTATATCTATTTATTCAGTCTTATTCAGTGTCCGAGAGACGTATTTGGATTACGGCACACTAACAACAATAACAACATTCTTAATAATAAAAGCATAATTTATAACATTTATGTTGAATACCCCTTTGAATGAGTAAAAAGTTTTATTTTGACTCAATTGTGAGTTATTTATTAGAATAGTGCGTATCTCGATATTTCAACTCATTAGTTTATTGAAAACGCTTGAATAATTTAGAAGAATTGAAGTATCAAATAAAACATATTTGCATAACAAAATTTCATAAATATAATAAAAATAAAATATCAGTAAAATCATTTATTTTTTGTTCGCCTTTGTTATGGATTTCGTTCTTTTCACATTGAGTTTATACTCATTACAGTTGTAGGTCGAAATTTGTGTTTAATAGTAAAATCTTTACCCTTTCATTTATTCATATTACGAAAATAGATTTATTTTTTCACTCCTGTCTAACACAAAAAGAGAAAAACAAATAAATTTTAGTTGTAATGAAAATAAATGAAATGTTTAAAAAAACAGATCAAATATGAACAAAAAAATAAAATTTAATTTAAAGTCAAAATAGAGATGAATAAAATTTCAAAAGGAATAAATAAATAAATTTATTTATTTATTTATTTATTTATTTATCATTTGTAAAAATTGTAATTTATTTAAATATAAAATTCAGTATTACTAGGAATATAAATTGGAGAGACATTTTTATCATCATCTAATTCAAATTATTTTATTAATTAAATCTGAATTTTTAATTAAATTTTTCATAATTTTATTCTTACCGACAGGTTTTGATTTAATTTTGGCAAGTTTCTAGTTTTTAATGCATCCGCATCTTATGACTTAATTATTTCATTAAAAATATTTCATTTCATTAATTTGATGTAACGAAAGATAATTTTTGTGGTTTTGACATTCATTTAGGAAGATTGTGTCAACTAGGAATTATTTCTTTTCTACACAGAATCAAGGCACATAAATACAGGAATGACTGTGAGATTTACATTAATGCAATTTCAATTCATGGAGAAAAAAAGCATAATAAATTATTTTATATTATAAATATTAGATAAGTGAGGTGCAACAATTTCTCGGTTGATAGACTGCTTCACGGTTCATAACACATCACATTGGGATATTAATATTTCAATAGATTTAATTCAATAATAAATTATAAAACATTCAAAGATATTAGCAAAAATCAAGACTTTTCCACTTTCTCAGTGTAAGATGATTTTAGTGTTTTAGTCTTTTTTTAATTAGGCTACAATAGGTAACGCCCGTAAAGATTAGTCCCAGGAATCATAGAAAAAAATACTTTTTTTACATTTTTGTATAGACGTAAAAACATATTTCCTAAATATTACATTAAATAATTCAACTGGTAAAAGAAAAACTTGTTTTTACAATTAAATGGTAAAAACAGACATGCACATTCATGAATATACATATCAATATACATATCACACATCAATAAATATAAAATATTTAAATTTTTAGTTTTATTAAAACTATATTTTAATATGTCGGGATTTTGTCATGTCGGGAATATAATGCTGTCGGGATTTTGAAATTTCGGGAATGTAATGCTGTCGGGATTATGACATGATTCCTGAAGGGGTCTGGTACGTTTGCTGAGTATAGTGCAAGCTTCTTTAAAAGCACATAGAATTTTATCACACTTCTGTATTCCACCTCATCCATTTGACAAAAATTGATATTATAAGTACGTACGTCAGCCAATCAGATTATTTAATTTATGCATATAAACAAACATACGTATAGGTTTTAAAACCAATTAGTTTGATTAGTTTTTCATGGTTTTTTTTTAGTCAGTCCGAGGCATTATTGAACGAACTACGTAAAATTTCGAAGATTCTCACCGACCGAGTCCTAACTTTGCTTTAATCACGCCATTCATTAGGCGGTCATATCCATTATTTACATTAAGAAAAGAGAACCGATGAATCTAGATCAGGAATGGGTTCTGTTAAAGAAGAAGATTTTGAGGATGAAATTAACGAAATTACTTCTGATTCGTAAAACGATATAAACGACAATGAGAACGAATATATTACTGATGATGAGTTTTCGTTTACTACCGAAATGGATAATAAGGATACAATTAAGGAAATTTCAAAAGTATTATTGCTAATAAAGAAATTTGCGAGCAAACAACTCAATCTTGCTAAATTACATATTTGATGCGAAAATAAAAGACCTTTCATTACTTTTGGACAATCCTTCACGGTGGAGCAGTCTCAAATTAATGGTTGAACGTTTCTTAAGTGCAATTGATTCAATACAAAAACTCTATTAGAACTGAATATGGGACAATTTTATGTCCCAATTTCTCAGCGGTGATGATGTGTTTATCTATAATGAGTTTCGAGACTGGAAAAATATTTTTAAAGCTGTAGTAAAGCACGAGGAGGAAAATCATTATAGGTTTACATCAGGTCGTAGGAACGAGTTCAACGTATCACAGACAAAGGGAACAGCCGTTGTGACGCTGTTCTCCTTTCACAGGATTCTAGTACTAACAAACCGTGATTAGGCAAAACAATTTTGTACTAAATAAAATTTACCCCTCAGTTGACACAATGGAAGCAAAACATACAACAATTGAGGCAATTTTCAGGAACTGTTGAAGGTTGTGCAACAAAAGTCATCTGAGTTTGCAAAACAGATGTAACCTACACATCTTCAGAGAGTCAAAATGAGCTATATGAAATTGAAAGTTGGCCATCTTACTTTGTCGTAATTGGAGATGAATGCCGTGATTTTAGTGTATATGGACAACTGAGTGTTTGCATTTGACATGTTACTAATTGGTATGAGCTAGGACAGACTAAGCAGCGCTGGCCTTTGAGCTTCTGGATGAGCGTGAAGGTGACGATTGTTGCTTTTATGATTCTCAACTAATTATTGAATTATAACTGTAAATATTGGCTTGATGTTTTATTGTTTTTATTGGCTAAAGAGAGTATGACATAAATGAAATTCCGAAATATAATATTACTATGTATAACCCATCAATTAGAATTTGGCCCTTGGCGATAAAAAATTTTTCTTATCATATTTTTACAGGTTATTTGCCGGCCAGACAAACAGAATTATTATATTGCATATTCATAGTGAAATATATGCAGCGATGATTACATTCATTTAACTAAGAATTTCTGTTAATTGTGAAAAGTAAAGTAACAACCTTAGGCCTACCCAATGTGAGGTTTAGTCTGCCTTACCCTTAAATCCTGGCGACGCTCCTGATGAGTGGAAAAAGAATATCGCCAAATCACCAAAAAGCATAGAAACCTTTAGGACTTTAGAAGTTAAAATTATTCACTGAAACTTATCTATATAGTTTCATAATTGACTTTGTGTGGGAATATTTTGGACGTAAATATAAATTGTGTGACATTTATGTGTGATATGGCTCAAGATAAAACAACAGCTGTCAGATACATAAAGATGATATAACAAACAACATATGAAACAATAACTCACAAATTGCAATTTAATTCAGTCATTCAAGTAAATCTATCTTGGACTTTGATTCTCGAGTAATTGCAGAACAGTTGACCCTTTTAGAAGCGGAAATCTTTGATAAATTGGAAGTTGATTTCTTTTATATATTTGTGTTGGATTATTATTAGATTAGCTAGAGGATTTGCTGAATTTCAAAGCTGCGTGTAATAGTCAATCTCTGATGCAATGCGTGCACTTTTTCAACAAATTAACCTTCTGGGTAAAAACCCAACTGGTACTCCTTGACAACGAGAAATCTTGCCACGACAGAGAAAAGCGCTTCATTAAATTCTTGGAAATTTTAAAAGTAAAATGTTGTCAAATATTCATTTTATTTTATTTAATTTTTGAAGGTGTTGAAATTCCATCAAAATTTCAGTGGTTACACGTCCATTTTATATTCACTGATTGATTTCCCAGAAAAGTTTCTCTCCAAGAAAACGAGAATGGTAAATTTATGATTTTCATTATGTTTCTCGTTTAGGCAAGCAACAGTGTAGCAATTATAGAAGGTTATACAGGGGCGCTCCAAGCGGGCGTGCAACGCGTGCGTTGCACGCAGGCTGCCGTTTTAGAGGGAGGCATATTTAAAATAAAAACCATTTGCAAAAAAAAATTTCATTTTGTAAATTAAAAAAAGTTACGACTATTTTGCCATTGTGCGTGTGGTGCATTGAACGCACTCCAGCTTAATTTTCATATATCTGTCATTATCTTGTCGAAGTCATTTAGTGTTTTAATTTTGAACCAAATCAACATTTCAAGTTTCAAAATTTGTAAAAATCAATTAGAGATTTTTATTTTAAAAATATTAGAGATATACATTACAATTTATTACAGTAAACCCTGGCAATTACGACCTAATTGGTTGCTGAAAAGAAGTCGTCATGTGAGCAGTCGTAAAGAGAGGTTTTATTTCCCATTGACCCAATGTTATAAATGGGTAATTCGTCTTAGAAGATTTTTGAAAAAAGATGACCCGGATTTTCAACGTATTTTGAAGGTCAATTCATTAATAAAGGAAGCTTACACTTGCTACAAACAAATATATTATGAAAAAAAACCATCAGTTCAAAAAACATTAGATTGTTATTTTAAGAAGACTCCAGCTATTCTTGGGGGTGCTCAACCTGTATGTGCCAGCCAATCAATGGAGGTTGATAATACAGAGGCGATAGAAGATTTTACAATTGAAAATGATGTAGTTGCAATCGACGATGACCCCATTGAATACTGCCCTTCTCAATCACACGAAAAGTAGCTTTTGTACTCAAATACCCAATTGTACCAAATTTAATTAAATAAAATTGTAGTTTAAATTTTTTTTATGAAAGAAATATTGTTTGTATTTTAAATATTATTCACTAGATATTATTCACTTATTAATAAATATTAAAAATAAACAAAATACTTAATAATATTCGGTAGTATTGTGATTGAAAACATGAATGTCTAGTATTTTGTTACAAAATTAGTCATTATACTTTCATTGAAGTTAGGGCCTAACTATTGTAGGCTAGGGGAATGCGTGGCTAAGCTAGTCGTAATTGTGAGTCATGGTCGTGATTGGCCCCAGAAAACGAGGTCGTAAAACCAAGCGGTCGTAAGGCGAGGGTCTACTGTATATTAGAAAGGAGGATTATATTATAGAATTTGTTAAGTATAAATCAATGTTTTCTATATTTTTGTTGACCAATATTGTGTGATGTACGTTAGATATTTATTATTTATATGATTTGCACCCTTAGATATGACCGGAAGAAAAACTAAACGTTTATTTTTTACTTAAATTAAAATGTTATTTTTATTTTGGATTATAGAAATTTTTTTTAAAGAAAGGATGGGGAGTGGCAGGAAATTATTTTTCACNTGGTTACACATCCATTTTATATTCACTGATTGATTTCCCAGAAAAGTTTCTCTCCAAGAAAACGAGAATGGTAAATTTATGATTTTCATTATGTTTCTCGTTTAGGCAAGCAACAGTGTAGCAATTATAGAAGGTTATACAGGGGCGCTCCAAGCGGGCGTGCAACGCGTGCGTTGCACGCAGGCTGCCGTTTTAGAGGGAGGCATATTTAAAATAAAAACCATTTGCAAAAAAAAATTTCATTTTGTAAATTAAAAAAAGTTACGACTATTTTGCCATTGTGCGTGTGGTGCATTGAACGCACTCCAGCTTAATTTTCATATATCTGTCATTATCTTGTCGAAGTCATTTAGTGTTTTAATTTTTTGAACCAAATCAACATTTCAAGTTTCAAAATTTGTAAAAATCAATTAGAGATTTTTATTTTAAAAATATTAGAGATATACATTACAATTTATTACAGTAAACCCTGGCAATTACGACCTAATTGGTTGCTGAAAAGAAGTCGTCATGTGAGCAGTCGTAAAGAGAGGTTTTATTTCCCATTGACCCAATGTTATAAATGGGTAATTCGTCTTAGAAGATTTTTGAAAAAAGATGACCCGGATTTTCAACGTATTTTGAAGGTCAATTCATTAATAAAGGAAGCTTACACTTGCTACAAACAAATATATTATGAAAAAAAACCATCAGTTCAAAAAACATTAGATTGTTATTTTAAGAAGACTCCAGCTATTCTTGGGGGTGCTCAACCTGTATGTGCCAGCCAATCAATGGAGGTTGATAATACAGAGGCGATAGAAGATTTTACAATTGAAAATGATGTAGTTGCAATCGACGATGACCCCATTGAATACTGCCCTTCTCAATCACACGAAAAGTAGCTTTTGTACTCAAATACCCAATTGTACCAAATTTAATTAAATAAAATTGTAGTTTAAATTTTTTTTATGAAAGAAATATTGTTTGTATTTTAAATATTATTCACTAGATATTATTCACTTATTAATAAATATTAAAAATAAACAAAATACTTAATAATATTCGGTAGTATTGTGATTGAAAACATGAATGTCTAGTATTTTGTTACAAAATTAGTCATTATACTTTCATTGAAGTTAGGGCCTAACTATTGTAGGCTAGGGGAATGCGTGGCTAAGCTAGTCGTAATTGTGAGTCATGGTCGTGATTGGCCCCAGAAAACGAGGTCGTAAAACCAAGCGGTCGTAAGGCGAGGGTCTACTGTATATTAGAAAGGAGGATTATATTATAGAATTTGTTAAGTATAAATCAATGTTTTCTATATTTTTGTTGACCAATATTGTGTGATGTACGTTAGATATTTATTATTTATATGATTTGCACCCTTAGATATGACCGGAAGAAAAACTAAACGTTTATTTTTTACTTAAATTAAAATGTTATTTTTATTTTGGATTATAGAAATTTTTTTTAAAGAAAGGATGGGGAGTGGCAGGAAATTATTTTTCACACAGGCGGCCTAACAGCTTGGCGCGCCTCTAAGGTTATAGATATAATATAGAAGGTTATAGAGATAAGAATTATAGGTTATAGATATAAGTATTATGGAAGGTTATTTATTAGGGTGCCAATGAAATACATGGCAAAAATTTAAGTGTAATATTTTTCAGGTCTTACCCCCTAATTTTGTTCCTATTGATATGGTAATCAACTGGTATGTTTTTCTTCAACATTCAATTATATTTAGAGGTTGCTCACTGGCATCATAGTCCAACATATTGTACGTTATGGGTTTATTCCTAATAAAATACAACATTGAGTTGAATGAGTTTACTTACTTATTAGTGTGAGTCATTGCAATTATATATTCTTTGGAGATTGTTGTTGTCTGCATTTTTATTGGATTTTAAATTTTGTTCTTTATTGCGTGTGTGACTTGTGACTTTCTTATTTAATGCAAAGCTAACTCTGGGTAAGTGTATTGTTTCATAACACTTAATTTATGAATATTTAATTGGTGCAATAGACTGATTTGTTGCAAAGTGGCCAGTGGGCCTGTCAGTGTCTAGTTGTCAAGTCCTGCTACTTATTTTTTGTTGTTGTTGCAATGCAAGTATAACGTTGCTTATTATAATAGATCTGAGCTACTGACTGCTGACTGACTTGCGAGCTTGTTTTATATTTTTCTGTGCATATACTTGCAGATATCCTGGTTCAATGGCAGCTGTGTGTATAAGTAAAGGCAAAGATCGAGGCATCTGGTTGATTGGTGGAACATTGAGTGAACTAACAGGCAGCAAACTACCATCAAATCGTCAAATACTTGCAAGATTTTTCCACTTTCATTTGAATGAAAAGCTGACTATTCAGGACAGTGCTGTATCAACAACAAGAGAACTATTACAATTTTGGATGAAAGCCAGAATACCAACCCGACAGGACTATAATATTGTTGCCAAGTTGAAGGATTTGCATGCAAAATGGCAAGCGCTTAAGAAAAATACGGCAAGGATGTCCAAAGTGCAAAAGAGTAAAGAGGATGCATTTTCGGAAAGTTTGGATGATTTATTCGATGTTGCACATGCAAATGCAATGAAACTCATCAAAATTGAAGAGGACAAGAAATTCTTGGAAGCACAGCGAGAAAAGGGCAGGCGGGGATGCATGGGTACAGTAGACACAAAGCTTACGAAGCAGGAGGAAAGACGCCGGCAGCGAGAACTTTTAGAGGAGCAAAGAAACGTCAGAGAAGAGCAGAGACAGTGGGATGCTTCAGTCGTAAGAAGTTTGGGTGAAAGCAGTGAAAGTGAAGATGACAGCAGTAGTCTAACAGTGTCGGATCCCAGTATGTCTATGCCAGCGCCAAAACGTCACCGTCCAATGAACATACTTACTCCAGAGCTGGCATCTGCACTTGATCGGACGAAAGTAAGTGACAGAAATGCCACGTACATTTTGGCTGCCGCTGCCAAGTCACTTGGCCACAATCCCAGTGAGCTAACTTTAAACAAAGAGTCAACCAGACTAGCTCGAAGGCAACATCGTGCAGACATTGCTGCTGAAGTGCGAAACAGTTTTTCACCCGATACGCCATTGACAGTTCACTGGGATGGCAAGCTGCTTCCCGAGTTGACAGGAAAAGAGACTGTGGATAGACTTGCAATAATTGTGTCTGGGGATGGCGTAATGAAACTGTTGGCTGTTCCCAAGTTATCAAGTGGAACTGGTGAAGCTCAGGCTACAGCAGTGCATGAAGTGTTACTGGACTGGAATTTAACCGATCGAATTATTGGCATGTCATTTGACACCACAGCAAGCAACTCCGGAAATAAAGCTGGCGCATGCGTTTTGTTGGAAAACAAGTTGAAGAAACAGCTGTTGAGTTTGGCATGCAGGCACCACATTCATGAACTTATTGTCGCTAAAGTCTTTGAAACAGTGATTGAAAAGGCATCAAGTGGTCCACAGATCAAATTGTTCCAGAGATTCTCAGCAGCATGGAGAACAATCAACAGACAAGCGTTTGAAAGTGGTATCGGTGATGATCAACTTGCCAGTGAACTAAATCCAATCAAAGAAGAAATGCTTGTCTTTCTGAAGCAGCAGCTTCTGACATTCCAGCCAAGAGACGACTATAAGGAGTTACTTCAGTTGAGCATTTTGTTTCTTGGTGATGCGTCTGATAATGTCACTGTGCATGCACCAGGAGCCTATCACAGAGCCAGGTGGATGGCCAAACTTATATACTGTCTCAAAATTTACTTGTACCGTTCACAGTTTCATCTTACACCTCGAGAACTTTCAGGACTTCGACAAATGAATGTTTTCGTCATCACCATCTACCTGAAGGTGTGGTTTACTTGTCCATCGGCACCTTCAGCTCCGCAACATGACTTGGAATTGTTGCAGCAACTGGTCCAGTACAAAACAAGAAATGAAGCAGTTGCCAATGCAGCACTCATTACCTTTCTTCGCCATCTGTGGTACCTCGGTGAAACCCTGATCGGTTTGGCTTTCTTTGATGACGAAGTGCCGGTCGAGAGTAAAGAGCTAATGGTTGCCGCACTATCGCGTGAAGGTGAAGATGAGCCATGCAAACGTATACAACTGGATGAGAAGGACATTTCTACAAAGAAACTCTCAGATTTCGTCACAACCAATACCAGGCAGTTCTTTGTCGCACTCGAAATTCCACAGGACTTCCTCCGACAGCATCCTTTAGGATGGAAATCTAACTCTGACTACATTCGGGGTCTGAGTCGTGTCAAGGCTCTTAAAGTTGTCAATGATGCAGCTGAACGTGGCGTATCACTGATACAATCATTTAATGCTGTCATTACAAACCAGGAGGAACAGAAACAGTTTTTACTTCAGGTGGTCGAGAAGCATCGCCACGACTACCCGTACCCCAAGAAGTCTACGCTTGCAGGCTGCTCCAGTGACAATTAAACTTGCACTTTTACTTAAGTAGATTCAGCTAAGCACAGTGTAATGTGTGTAATAGCACTAAACTTCACTTTGCAGAATGCAGAGTAACATTTATTTTCCAAATCATCATTCATTAACTGTGTAGTACTGTATAACAGTGTGTACTGTATAATATGTTTTATTAATATTGTTTTTTCTTAAGCATTACAATATTAGTCGTTGGCCGTACATACAGTAAACGGTCACATCCATTGAGTAAGTGGTAAACATAACCCAATTCAAATTATTTTTTGGCTAGATAAACAGGATGCCGATATGAACAAATTGAGGGGGTAAGAACTGGCAAAATTAGCATTTCATTTTTCATTGGCACCCTATTATTTATTCTAACAAAACTAATTCATTAAAATGAAAAAGTTTTCATTTTTTTGATAAAATTGTGTTCAAAAGACGTTTAGTAGATTTTTACAGTTAGTTGTTGCTTTCAACTATTTATTTTTCAACTAAAGATTTTTATAACAAGGAAATTATTATTACACGTTTAATAATAAAAATCCATCATAAGTCATCTTAAAGACTCAAAAATTAATTATATATATATATATATATATTTATATACTCGTTAAAAACTATTGATTATCTCAAAATATTCCGTGTTTATTAAGATTCTGATTGGCCCAAAATGTATTTTTGTGCAGTTGCGTACAAATTGGTCTTGTTAAAATTAATAACTGGAAGAAAATCATTTATTTATGTGCTTAAACTTTTAAATCCATGTTTTAGGAAATAGATGTTAAAAGATTCTTTAATAGTTTAAGTCCTCAAAATTTAAAATTCCTGTTAAATGTATTCGCCATCTTGTAATATCTAACTGCTTCGGAACTATTTTATATTTCCTCTTTATATGGCAAAATTATTTCCAAATAATAAGTGCGAAAAATCATTTTAACATTTAGAATAAAACCATGTAGAGGAAAGTATAAAATGATGATTGCTTGGTAGCAGCATTTATTATTTAAAACAATAAAATGATAATTTAAGCCTTTTGCTGCAAATAAGGAAATGTATGTAGAGGAAAGTTATTGTTAAAAAATTATTTAAAAGAAATGACTTAAGTAAGCATCTATTTGTTTCATGTATTTTTTAATATTTTCTATTTTGCAATATATATTTAAAATCATTAAAAATTCACAATTTGACAAAATTTTAAAAAATGAAATTAAAACATTATTTAAATAGTATTTCGTTAACTTTTAAAATATTTATATAAATGAAATTAAAATTAATAAAATATTATTTAGACAATAAATAACTTTGAAATCATTATTTATTGATTACATTTTTTTTCGTTTATTTTATATTTTAAATTTAATAAAACGAAATTGTTTAATTTTTTTTAGCAACACATGTAAAATCATAAAAAATCAATAACAAAAGATAAACATTTTAATTAAACAAAAAGAAATTTTAATTTTGGTGCAATTTAATTAAAAGGTCAATTGAAAATTAATAATAATAAAATTTTTAATTTAAACAAAATATTTTAATATAGTTTGTTTAAATTTATAACAATTTCTAATAAAGAAATAGTAAAATTTGATCTCAAAAATATGGATGTTCTCTCATGTGGAGTCTGTTATGAAACGATTTCACAGGAAAATATAGTGGAAATTGATTCCTGTAAACACATATTTTGCAAATCTTGCATCTTTTTTTGGTGTTTTGAAAATCCCACATGTCCATTTGATCGTCAGCCATTGGTGATTATTTACGATTTTGATTCTATTAAAAGCATATTTAAACCAATCACAGTGTTTCAATTCCTAATCCAAGAAATTACTAATAGAAGATCTGAAATCATCGATCATTGGATAAAAATGGTTTTAAAAGTTTTTACCAAGTTTAGAATCTTTTTCTACGAAGTCTTACCAAAATTTGATCTTCTAAAATACTACATGAACAGTTTCGATCAAAAATTAAGTGACATGAGAATATTAAGATGTTATTTGATCTCGATCTATAAAACATTGAGTAAAACACCCACAAGCGAGTTAAATATCGTCAATATTGATTGCGAATATGAATCATTTAATAATCACTATGAAAATGTTGAACATTTTATTATCGCGCATTCGGTGATTGAACCAATCGCAATCGAGTATCATAAGAAATTATACATTATTAAAATAATTTTTGATTTGTTCAATCAAATTTTAGATTTTATAGAATTGATTGATTTTGTCATCACAAAAATTCTCAAAGACTTTTCAAAAAATTCACTATTAATTGATTCGAAATTTAGATACGATAATATAGTTTTTGCCGGAGAGATCTTTTCCAATGGTAAGAAGTACTGGCTCTTTGTGAAATCAGTCATAGTGAAACTCGCAAAGTTAGAGAATAATATCCAGATATTTGACCAGATTGAAACTCTTTCAACAAATTGCTTAATTTGTTCAAATAGTGATAATGCATTTGTTTCAACAATATCATTCGGTTCTAAGACATTGTGCAATAATTGCTGTAAAACATTCATTATGTACAGCAAAGATCTCAGGATAGAAATAGAACCCGTGAAAACCATTGACCTTGAAATCGTTGAAGGTATTGAAACAAGTATAATCAAGTCCCTTGGGTTTCTTTATGACAGTTTTCAATATATTGTAAAGAGTTTCCCAAAAATATTTCTAAACATAAAATCACAATATTATCAACCTTCATTTGTGACATTTCACAAAGAATATCGGAATAGTATCATAGTTTTAAGGGAATTTTGCGTCTCACTGAATATTACTACGATGACCTACATTCTAAACAAACACCAAGTGCCCGAATCATCTCTAGATACAATCAATTTATATGAAAGTATTATTAATATTATTCACCAGCTGTTAGATGAGATGATTACACAATTGAAAAGTCTTGTAGATTTTGAGAGATTGCTGCTTGAAGGACATGATTTCAACAAAGAACATTCTTATCATGTAATAGCTGCTAAAATCATGGATTTAGATATCTTTATAAACAATTTGATCTCCAGCAATCATGATGTTGTTTTCCATCCAACTGTCTCTCCACTTATAAGAAGAATTTTTAGGAATTTCCAAAAGATACCAAAATAAATTTATTATTTTTACTTGATTCCATTTTAAATTTTTTGTGTATTTTTATCAATATATATACTGTAAAATCCAGAGTATAAGCTGCAGAGTATTAGCTGCAGATGACATTTTTATAAAAATGTATTTTTTTAGTCGAATAAACCGCAGCACGTATTAGCTGCACATCTTGTCAGTACTACACTTGATAAAATTAAGAAGGAATCCAAAGTAGCTTTTTACCTGCCGGATTGACATCAAAGGTGCAGCCATTAGATCTTACTGTTAACCGTTCGTTCAAGTCAAGATTGCGCAAGAAGTGGGAGGATTGGATCATTAAAGATTATGAAAACATCAAACATACTAAGTCCGGAAATATGAAAGCAGCTGACTGGAATTTTATTTTCGAATGGATTGTTTCCTCTTGGGAAGATGTTAACCTTTCCACCATTTTGAATGGTTTTTGTGTTGCATTCGGTGAAGACGACGATGTTCTTGAAATTGAAGAAAATGAAATGAATGTGAACGAGTCTGATCCTTATATCATAAGAAATTTTTACATTTTCAATTGGACCATTCTTTTGTGACATTATTGTTACCGGTCCAACTTACTTGAATTTGTTGCAACAGTCTGTTATGCCAAGCATCAGAATTGACTTTGAAGATGAAAAGTTTTATTTTCAGCAAAATGGGACTCCCCAACTTTTCAAACACAATGTTAGGTCCTTCCTTGATGAGCTCTTGCCAAACAGGTGAATTGGACGAAGGGGTTTTGTTGAATGTCCTCTCACACCACTAGATTTTTCCTTATATGGATACCTAAAAGACAAAATATATACGCTAAGAAACCTGTAATAGTCGTTGAATTAAGAGAAGCAATTGAACGCGAGTGCTGCCGAATACCGATTCAATGGCCTGGCGTTGTGAGCAGTGGCTGGATCAAAATGGACATCAGTTTGAGAACAGCTAGTGAACAAAATCAATAAATAATACTTGTAAATATTTTTACTTTTTTAAATCAATAAAATTCTAATAAACTCCATGTTTACAATTATTTTTAATGTGTATACATTTTTTTGGGACACCCCGTGTATGAATATATCTATGAATATATATAATTTCTGTCTTTATTCTTATAAAAATTACAATTATGTTCTTTTCAAGTTTACATATTATTAGGTCAATTATAATATTCTTAAAACATTTAATGCTACTTGGTTAAAGTTCAACTAAAATCTTATTTAACTAAAGGTTCCAGGTACCATTTTACACGATTATTATTTTATTATACAATTGGTTAATACAAATAAATATTACTCCACTTTCTATATTTTCATTTCTGATTATAAATCAATGTTTTTATTTATTTAACACAGAAATTCAATCGATTCTACAGATAATTCTAAATGAAAATAGAGGAAATTAGCAATTAATAAGGTGATAAAATCATTAAAATTGAGCATTTATATCAGTGATTCCCAAATGGGTTCCCATGGAGCCTAGGGGTTCCGCCGGATCATGAGCTCTGACACTAGATATTGCCAATTTTAAAATTTCTCCAACTGATATTGCTGTGAAAATCAGTGTCATTTCCCTCTCACTAATAGTTTTAAAATAAATTTGGTTCCGCCAAAGAAAAAATAACATTTTAAGGTTCCGATAACAGAAATAGTTTAGGAAACACTGATTAATATTATTGACAAGTATTTTAAAGTTATTGAAAATGTGCTCTGGTTGAGAATGTTTACCAGCCTTCCAATTATTGTTGTGGTTGAACTACAGTGAATGAACTTTACAAGACTTTAAAATAATTTTAACGTAAACAATTTTAATATTTTATTCCATTATATAACAAATCTCCTTGGTAAATTATATTAAACTGTGATAATTGTCAAAATGGGTAGAGAAGTTGGACAAATTATCTAAAAAACGTCTATGAAAAAAATATCATACCAAGATCAGGTTAAAGGTTTTATAGTGAGCCATGCACTTCATTCTAATAATGACTTCATTCTAAAGCTAAAATAAATGAAGAATAACATTATTAGATTAGCCTTCAAGAATCCTGCACATAAATATTACTGAAATCATTTTGAATCTTATTAAGATTATAATAACAATTTCAGAAATTTGCGGAGGAAAGTCAATTCATGAACCTATCCAATAAGAAACTATATGTAAATGCCATTCAGGCAGCTCGGCCTCCTTTCATACCTTTACTAGCAGAAACATTTTCCCATTTGACTCGTCTCAACGAAATCATGCCAACGTTTATCAATAACAATTTTCCAGATATTGAAAGTGTAAATTTTAAGAAAATGTGGCAATATTTCATGATTATTCAATATTTCGTTGTGAAAATGCATTTACCCCCAGAAAAAAGGTTATGAATTTTTTGCGATTTTTTATTTCTAATAATTATTATAATACATTTTTCTAATTAATTGGCTTTTCCTTTATCCATGTCCAGTTTTAATATGATTTAATTTATTGTCAGGTTTCATATCCCCTATGTAATTGGATAACTATTGCATAGGGATATTTTACGGATCCTTCACAGTGGTAATGAAGGAACATATCTATCATTGGCGTGATCTGGATTTCCGTCCATTACATTCACTTTTAACCAAAATTGACAGTTATCTTTGTTTTAGCACGAATTCAATCAAAATGAAGTAATTGATATTATAAGAACTTTTTTTCTTCCGATTTCACCACTGATTATATTTTCCATTAAATTTATTAGAAAGAGAGCTTGAAGACTATAAATCAGTAATATATCGATGTTTGTTGATACTCACGAATTTTCGGCACTGCCTTTTTCAAGTGAAAAAAGGCAGTGCCGAAAATTCGTGAGTATCAACAAACATCGATATATTACTGATATAATGAATTAATTGATAATTAAATAAATAATGTTTGGAATCTCATAATGGTTGATGATAACATAGACCATGGGGCCCGATCCCACAGTCAATATTATCTCAAACTGTATCACGTGAATTGCTGATATTTCCCAAACTCCTTGTGGAAGGCACCAGTCACTTCCTGGATATCCATCGTATATTGGTTCTGTCCTCAGAAAATAATGACCACTTTATAAAAACACCTCAAAATAAATTTGTCTCAATATATAGTTGAAACTTTACGATTAGTTGGTGAAATTTTGAAAAAATAGTAATGATATAATTTAAAGTATTGTGAACTTTTCGAGTGTTATTTGGAATTTCTTTTGTGATAAATGTCTTTTAAAAAAATCATTTTTTTACTATAAAATGAAAGAAATAGCAACATAAAATTAATATGATTAGTATTATTATTTGTCTTTGTTTTTGAGATAATAATGCTTGTAAAGTACAAAGTAAACAGAAGTTGTAAAGAAAAAAAGAAACGGAATTAAAACGAGACTCAAGGTTAATTTTGAAGTTATTGGAGAAGAATAAATTGAAGTCAATGCTAAAAAAGCAACCAGATCAAATATACCATTGTAAACAAATAACATTTTGTGTCTTTGTAAATTGGTAATCAATTTTGTTAATCAATAAAGTTTATACTGTCTGGAGCTCGTTATTTTATCAATAACAATACATGTGCTGTTTTCAACCACCGGTTCGCGAATACCTTAAATATATAAGTCGGGAGAAAGGAAAACTGTTTGTGTGTGAGAGAGAGAGAGAAATTGGCGAAGAATAGATAAATGCTGATAAAAAAATAATAAATATTTATTGCTCAATGTAGTTTACAGTTTTTTTACAACAAAGAAATTTTTTTAATAAAATATAATATTATCGCGTAAAAAACAGATATTTTGCGGTCCGCGGTGAGTTCAAAGTTGATAAACACTGGTTTGCTTTTCATTAATATACTTTTCATTTATTGTTACTTATTCGTACTACAATGATAAATGAAAATCCTTGTCATTCTACATAAGGTTACGGCTAAACAATTGTTAGTTCATAAATATATACCACACAAGTTATAGGAAATTAATATTCCTGAATGAATTCTTAATCTTTCGTTTTTTTATTATATGAAAAAAAAGATTTCTATGGAATATATTGACTGAAAACTATTAAAACAAGGAAATAGTTATGCTTTTCATTTTGTGGGGCAAATATTGTCTCAAGACCATACTTGTTGATACAAGGCACATAAAAATACTTGATATTGGTTTATATGCTTTTCCTCGTCGTGCTTATTCTCGAGTCTTCTTAATATGATTTGTTTCGGTCCATGGCACATCTCATAATAAATAAACTGTTCGTATTAACAATTCTTGTACCAGGAATTACAGAATTTGATGAATGCAAAGAAATAGTATTTCATGATGATGTATATCTTGATTGTCTGAAAGGGGTTGAGACACCATGCAGAGTGATGGAAATTGTTTTGATGGCTAATATTGTTTTTGTGCCATCTATTTAAAAAAATTGTTTATTCCCCATTCTGATATTAATTTTATTTATTAAAAATATATTTTTTTATCGCAGGTATTATCAGTTCAAATTAGATTTAGATGTTTTGGCCTTCATTAATGATTTCAAGGACGCTCTATCAGAATCTCAGCTGTTTATACAGAGAGAGAAACTTATAAGATCCAAAAGTAAGAAACTTTATCAGAAAGAACAATCATCCTATACAGATTTACAAAGCAAAGAATTTTGAATGTTTATCTTTTCATTTTTATTTCCTAATAAAATGTTTGTATTATTCTTTTTGTTTGGTTTTCATTATTTCCAAACATCAAGATTTCCTGTGTTGTTATTTGTGTTTATGGCAAAGCTTTTCTGGGCCCATTATTTTTATTGGAATTTTATTTAGGATTTTTGCAAGATTATTTGAAAGGTTTTAAATATACAAACTGAATAAAGCAAAAATATATGCAAAATATTTATTTAATGCATGTATTTTTATTCTTGAGAGATGGCTTCAATAATTATTGTTACTAAAGCCTTGCCGACTTGACCCCTTTATTTGACCTTTTACACCAGTTGATTTTCTTCATGGATCACTTTTCATGTGTTTTAGATCAAATTGAAATCTTTTGACAAAATCAAGAATTTTTTTTATCAGTAGTATTATAAGTAGAATAAGTAGAATTATCTTACATGTTGTACATATGTTGTAATTTTAATCCTTTACCTTCACATAAAGGGTATCAACGATCTGGACAAAATTGAAATATTTTATTACTATTGTTATTATTTCATATTTTTTTATTATTGGGTATGTTTATAACTATTATTTAACCATTATTATTACCAAACCTTTATTCAATATGGTACAATGAAGAAATAATAAAATATAAACAAATTAATTATATAACAAAAGAAACTCATCCGGGGAGATCTTGTATTGGTAAGTCTAAATATATTATTATATAAACTGAACTTTATAGTTAGACATAAATATTGATGTTACGAAGGTCAAGTCATTTTTTAATCTTTTATAATCATTTTATGTTTTATACAAAAACTTTATTGCCACCAATTGCAATTAATACTGAATCTTTTTTAGAAAAACTAGTGAGTCCAAAAGATCAATTTCATTGATGAACGTAGTTTTATGTCAGAAATTACCTCGCTGTCTGTTGATGTAGGTTGCATCGATTGTAGAGCATTTAGTTTATTTTTAAAGGATGAAACAAAACTGTCTTTATTTGCCTTTGCACATGCTTTGTATCATGCAACACTTCAGAAATTGATTGCTGAAATTGCTGAACTAAAGATGCCGATCCTGCTGGTGTTGTAATTGTCTCGACTTCACTTTCGTTCATATCCTCGTTTATACTTGATCTTGTATCTGAATCATAATCTTTCAGCTATCATCGCTGCCAAGGACAGTGTATCCGCCTTAGGCGAGTATGGAAGTTCCACCAACTTTGTTTGTGGAAAAGTTCCACTTTGAAAGAATTATACAATTATACAATGTAGTTAATTCTTCATTTCGCTGTTCTGTAATTCTTTTTTTCAAAGAATTATAAAATTTATTCCAAAACTTGCACAGCTTTGTTTCATTTGAGTAAATAAAAATTTCAGTACTCCTGCAGTGAGTAAAGTTGAAGTGATTTTGCTCAGTTCTTTTACTGCCAACTCTGTTGGCTTTAATATTTGAATGAAATTAACTAAGATAATAAAGTCATTTTCATTGTATAAATCCTCACGCCCTATACTCCTGATTTTTTGCTGTTTATATTTAGGTTTCAAATAAAAATTATATTAAATATATTTTAAAATAGACATTTTTTAAAATAAATTAATTTGATAAAACGTGAAATTCAATATATTTTAAAATAAAATAATATTCACCACTAAAAACATTATGAAAACAATAAAATATAGTTTTCATATTATGAACATTACAAGCTTTGTGATACCCAGTGCGAATCCCAATAGTAGACTAGTTTTGACCTTTTGGCTCGCATCAGTATTATGAAGGAGACGCGAAGATTTCTCTTCGCGCCAGGTAAGTATACAATATTGCTGATTCAACTCTGTTGCATACTGGTGCACTGGAAATCACATCGCTTGCAAATATCTGCAAACTTGTAAACATGGCGTATGAAAAATCATATTCGCCTCTGAAGACACCGTCTATACACAGAAACTGTTTACAAATGCATCTAAAAATGTGGAAGTACAAAACGTAAATAATCTAAAGTAGTGGTTCTTAAAGTGGTGGTCCGCAAGACATAGGGTAAACAATTAACGGTCCCCACCATTAAAAAATTAAGAATCACTGATCTAAAGTAATTTCCTCCAAGCTAGATCTTATTTCTATACAAAACAATGTTGCAGTTGATAATGCCATCTTCGCTTCAACATTAGTTGAAGAACTTATCTATAGTGTAAAAACAGAATTAGGTGTATATATAAATATTTTTATATTATTAAATAAAAAAACGTATCCAATTTGATAAGAATATTGTAAAAATTATACTTTTGAAACAAAAATATTTAATTTTTTTTAATTTCTAACTCAATAAAAATATACAATGTTATTATTGTTAATGTTATTAAATTGTAGTTTTTTTAGCAAATAAAAGATTTATAATTTCATTATAATACCTATATTTTTATCTTAAATGTTCGAACAAGATTTTATAATAAAATTTTAATCCTGCCCCTTTGAATACCCACCGCCCCATTAATTTATTGCTCGCCAAATAACCAAATTCACCCACTTGGGGCCGATTGCCCCCAGGTTGGTAAAGTAAAAATAATCATTAAATAAATCTTTAATTTTTGAAATTATTGTTAACAAAATTTTATTTTAAATTTTTAAATAATTGATTTATATAAAAAGTGAAATATAAAAATTTTATAATTTTTTTATTTTCAAATAAAAACACAAAAATATAACTAATAAAAAATAAATCTTTTTGATCAAACTTTGAAGTAAAATTTTATTTCTTCTTGGATTTTTTACTTGCAGCAGATGACCCCTTTTACCAGAACCTTTTTTTTTACTGCCTGGTCTTGGGTATGAGTCAACAAGATGTTTAGCAAAATCTCCATATGGAAGTCGACCATCGGATCAAACTTTTCCATCTTTCAAAACTTTGTAAAAAGTTGAGCAAAATTTATTTTAAATATAATAAAAAAAGAAATGAAGTTAAAAAATATATTTATTTAATAATAATAATTCTACATTGTTTTTCTAGGTCTTCCTCTTTTCTTAGGGATTTTTTCTATCTCTTCTTTCACTTCTAATCTGGGTCTTCCTCTTTTTCCTGAGTTGACAGGATTAAGTGTAAGCGAAATATTAAATCCATCGTTCCCATCGACAATTTTATTACATAATCTCGGTCTACCTCTCTGTTTTGTTTGTATATTGACATTTGGAAGCAAAGCAGATTCTGGTTCGCTTTCTTCAATTTTTACTTTGAAATCCTCTTTATGAGTATACTTTATGTGTTTTTCTAATTGCAGAAATGAATTAGTGACAAATTGACAGTCTGTTCGTGGACACTCCAATCGGCCAGTTTCCACATTCGCCTGATGTTTGTATTTCATTTCTATATGATCAACTTCTACGTGAGTTAATAAATCAGATTTATCTACAAAAGGTTTTTCGCAATATCGACAGACATAGGATTTTTGAACATCTACTTGGTGTTCTTTAAGCAAATGAGCTATTAAAAGAGTCTTAGAGTTATATACTTCTGAATTTCCAGAGCATTCCCAACACATTAATAAGTTGTTTCGATGTATTTTTCTATGCTCTCTTAATTTAATTTTGTCAAGAGGTAGTTTTTCTGAACAAATTACGCAGGTAATGTAGTCTCCGCAAATACAAGTGGTTCCGTGTATCATAATTTCTTCAATGTTTTCCGATTGAAATTTACAGAGTTGGCAAAGCAATTTGAAACGGACTTTCAGGGTTTGATTTATAAACAAATTGAGTCTATGTTCTTTAGATGCAATATGTGCCAGGAGTATGTCGTGAGATCCATACGTAGTGTCACATTCATCGCAATAAAATTCTATTTGTGGTCTAAAATGACGTTTTCTGTGTACTTTCATATTAGAGGCTTGAGTAAACCCTCTTTTACATATATCACAAAGTTCTGGTTTCTTACCAGTATGTGCTCGTATATGATATTTAAATAACCCTCCATTGTTCGTTGAATAAGTACACTTATCGCATTGCCATTTCTTTTGTTCATATGCTTTATCTGAGTGAATATCTCGAGAATGGAGAAACAACTGGCCCAAATCCGTATACAGACAAGTGCATTTTCGGCACGCAAATATCGATATAGAATGTCCAACTTTCATATGCTTTGAAAAGGTGGTCGCTTTATTGTAAGTCTTCATACAAAGGAGGCATATATATGTCAAAGATCCATCTGGCTTCAATTTTGAACAACAGATCTCACTTACTTTTAATTCGGATAGATCCATAAATTTGTTTTAATAACACCATTTATAATAAAACTTCAAAATACACAATAAAAATTATTTTTTTAGATTAATTCGAATTTTAATTGGTTGTTTTTATTATAAATTAATATTAAAAATATTTATATAAATTTTGAAAATTTAATTCATTTTTATACTTGTAAAATATTTCTTAATTTTATCGTTTTCGTAAAATAATATTAAAATTTCAGATTTTTTCAAAAAAAAGTTTAAAATAAATAAAATAAAACTATTTTAATTAAGTATGTCTGAAATTGACCAACATTTAAAATTCCGATGTTGCATTATGAGAACAGCGTTAAATATAGTTTATTATCAGTTTAGTGATAATTAATATTTTTGTTTTAATTTGATTAAAGTGAATGAATAAATTTGTTTGTTTGTTTGTCATTAATTTGTTTGTTTGTTTGTACGTGTGTCATATCAAATCAAAGCTGGTCTTATTTTAAAGAATGGGTAAAAAATAATATGTTGAAATGTAAAATTTGACTTTAAGTTATTTGAAAAATTTTAAAAATTAAATTTACAAAAATTTAACTTTATTTTTATTATCATTTTAACTTTTCCCGTCATGCTTGACGGGGGATTATACTAGCTATATAATAATAAACAAAAATCGTTATTAATTTATTTTGATTATAGGAGTAAAGAAGAAGTACAAAGAATAAAATAAAATACATTAAAGAAGAAATAGAGAAATTTATAGTTTTATAAAAAACAAATTAATAGTTTTTTAATTTAAAATTTATAAGTTATGCGTTACCTTTAAAGTTTTAAAACAAATTCAAATCTTAAAAAAATTCTTTGGATATTTAATGTAAAATTACAGCTTATCCAGAACCTTTGAAATAGGTGAAATTTACAAATGGAAATTTTTTATGAAAGCAAAATACTTATTTACTATTTTTCATTTTGCTTTTTTTATTTTATTCAACTTTAGTAATTAAACAAATTTAAAATTATAATTATTTTTTTTTATATTCCTTGTATTTATTAAAAAATTCATTATGATTTTCATTTTTAAGCTAAATTTCTAAATAATTTTTAGCTAATTAAAGTAATAAATTTAATATTTTCTTTATTTATATGTATTTATTTCAAACGGCAGGTAAGATATTTAAAATAATAATAAAAGTTTATTTTTAATTTTAAATATTTCTATCAGTATTTTACTTCCATTTAAATATTCCAATATGTTTTCTGCTTTATTCTGTTAGTATTTGTAAGTATTTTTGATATCAATCCTGTTTTTTTGTATTTTGATATTTTGTTGGGTTTAATTAAATCAGATAATAATAGTCATTCTCTGACTCCTCGTGTTCAAACAAATCAATAAGCAAGAACACTCTCAGCGTATATTTGTTTTAAATTGATACACTCTTTTTACAATTCACTGCAATAATAATACTAATTATTCGATCGACCTTCACTGGGGAGGGGGCTGTTCGTGCGCTTTATAACAATTATCACCTTGTATGTCAGAATCCTCTGGATTGAACTCATTTTCTTGAATAATTTCGTTTTCTCTTGATTCAGGTCCTTCTAAATCACTTTACTCTATTTCTCTTCTTTTTAATTGATCGTTTCAATAATGGCTTTGTGTTCCTATTTCTTCTAACTATGCTACCTTTAACCTATTCTCGTTTTCTTCTCCCTAACTGAGGCAAAATGCCGATTGTTTTCAATTTTGAGTTTCCTTATATACTAGAATACTCATTTTGATTAATTAGGTTTTGGCTCCAATCTCCTCTGTCTCACAACGCATTGACAAGTGGTTTTCTTGAATATCGTTTCAGAGCTAATAGTGATTGATTAGGCTCTTCTGTTACCCTTCCGTCAAAACAGTTTGATTTATTCCCATTGATCATGCTGTCACGATAATGGCCTTCTGAAATTCACTTTGTTTACCGAGCTCGGGTTTTATCAAATTAATTAATTAACTAACGATTTCCTGTTTGTATGCATTTGCAAGCTTTTTCAATCTTCCTAAACATTTTCTGACCGATTCCTAATTATCATGTTCTTCGCCATTAGCTAATCTATATCTATCCCGTTTTCCTCATTTAATTTCGATAAATTAACCGTTTATTCATTTATTTTCCAATTTGCACATTTTGCATTTCGAATTTCACTGTACCCTGTCCTAACTCTGTTTCCATCATTGTTTCCTTTGTCATCCATTTTGTGCTTGATCATACTTTTCTATCTGTTTCATCCAATGTCCCTTTTAAATTTCATTTAAACTTTATTTAATATAATTTTAGTTTACAGACCTCACCAATTTCATTTCAAGATTTCAAATTCAGTTTTCTTAACATTTTGTCGGACATTCAATTTTTTGTTGGAATTATTTGTTATTTGAAATATAAATGCACATGTTCAAATGATTATCAAATTTTCACCTTTGATTTCTTTTCAATTGACATTGTATTTATTAAAAAAAAGAATCAGTAGAGATATCGATGTTTTTTGGATATTCGCGAATTTTCAACACATGCTTTTTAAAGTGATTCATTTCATTTCTCAAATGATTCATAGTAAATTTTTTAATAAATACAGTGATTATTAAGCTTATAAATTAATTTTCAAATTAATAATTAAAAGTTCAAAAAATGACATTATATTAAAAAATTCTAAATATTTAAACTAGCAGAAAGAAACAATTTTAGGTACATTAAAACATGTTGGTAATTGTATCAAAACTAAAAACCAATTTGTTTGTTTTTTTTCAAATTATTGCACAAAAATAGTTAATTTAAAACAATATTATTTTTCATAAAACTTTTAAAAATATTTAAAATAATGAAAACTTTATCATTTCATTTTCTTATATTTTTTAAGTGTAAATTGCATTTTTTCAACGGAACCAAATTTTATATTGTAGAAAATTTTGGAATTGAACCATGAAACAAATAGTTTTCTAAAAATCTGACTGCAAATAAAATTCTACATTTTTAAAAGAAGAAACAAACCGAATAGAAAATGTTACAACGCGGTTTCGTTCGCGGTTTCGTTACAACGCGATTCCTAAAATGCGGAAATTTTCCTACAACGCGGCATTTTTTAAGAACCTATCTACCGCGTTGTAGGAGGGTTACCTGTATATACCATATAAAAACCAATTTTGAGATTTAAAACCTATAACGCGATTTCCTACAACGCGTCATTGTTTAGAAACCTATTTACCGCGTTGTAGGAGGGTAACCTGTAATAATAATTTTTATATTTATTATTATTATAATTATTATTATTATTATTATTATTATTATTATTATTATTATTATTATTATTATTATTAATATTATTATTATTATTATTATTATTATTATTATTATTATTATTATTATTATTATTATTATTATTATTACTATTATTATTATTATTATTATTATTATTATTATTATTATTATTATTATTATTATTATTATTACTATTATTATTATTATTATTATTATTATTATTATTAATATTATTATTATTACTACTACTACTATTACTACTTATTATGGAGGAATTTCATTGGTCAAAAATTATTGCAATTAAAAATTCATTAGTCTCTCATAAACTGTGTAATTATACAAGTCCATATATGAACTCGATTACATTTTGCAAACAATAGTCAAAGAATAATTGTATTTACCTTGACAACAGTTATAATAGGTTATCAAACACACACACACATACAATCACTGACACACATTTTGACTTTAAATTCAAACGATATAGTTATAATAATTGTATCGGTATTAAAATTTTTTAAAATTAATTCAACATGGAACAAGACGAAGCAGGCGAAGTGAGTTTTCTAATTTTAAAAATTGTTTAGTTATTTATTAAATTTAAATTTTATTGTTTAATTAATTTTTACGATTTTGTTTCAGACTCTGACCATCACTCCGCAGGAAGATAAAGGTTCGTTTAGTGACAAATATTTGGTTAAAAGCTATATTTTCCATATCTTTTTATTTCAATTAATTAATTTTTTATTAAATTAAATTTTTTAGTAATTTTGAATCGCGATCAATAGAATATTATTTTAAAATTTAGTTAAAAATTATTAAAATATTTTTTTCTTATCTGTTTCTAGTTGAAATTAATTTCGGAAAATTTTTCATTGTATTTATGTATAAAAAGAAAATTATTGCAGTTATTTTACAATTGGTAATAAACAATTTATAAATCAATAAATGTATTATTATTATTATTATTATTATTATTATTATTATTATTATTATTATTATTATTATTATTATTATTATTATTATTATTATTATTATTATTATTATTATTATTATTATTATTATTATTATTATTATTATTATTATTATTATTATTATTATTATTATTATTATTATTATTATTATTATTATTTCATTCTGTAAAATTTTAATTTGTCATCTATATTCAGTTCTGTTTAGAATACCGATAAATATTCTGTTTTATTTTTTTTTAATTAAATATAATCTATTTGTAGGAATATAAATTTATAAATATATGTTGATGATATAAGTATAATTTCTTGACAAACTACGCAAACTTTAAATAAGCTTCCTGGTCCAATTTTTGTAATTCCAAAGAATTGTCAGACTTATTCTAATCTATTTTTATGATGAACTTCATTGTCCATCTTTAACAAGATTACTGTAATTAATCCGATTTAATTAAGTGTAACAATTATCACTAAGGACATGAAGACCTTAAACTTAGCATCTTACCTTAAAAAATTAATTATTTTCAGTAATGTTATAAAACTTCAAAAATTTCGTTTTTAACAATTATTATTTACACGAAAAATAAATTTATGAAATAAATAATAAAATTAACTTTCGAAATGTTTAAAATGTTTCCAAATAATAATTAAATTAGAATAGTAAGTCAGTCTTGTTTATTTTTTCATAGCTAATTCAAAGAATTTAACTTAATAAAGGAGTTATTTGTTTTTCTCAGTATAAAACAAACATGCTTGTGTGCATGCTTCGAGCAGTGTTTACATTTTTCTGCTTATCACATGTAAAACATGGAAATAGTGTATGTATTTCCCGAAATCCTGATTTCCTATAATTGATATAATCTTGTGAATGTAATTTCAAATAAATCTACAATTTTTCAAATTTTTACAAAATTTTAAGCTACCCTACATTAATTATAATTTTCAAAAATCTTTAAATTTTTTCTTCAATAAACTTTGAAATAGTTATCAACGTAATAGAGAGATTTGCATAGTTCTTAAACTTTATTTTTTCTTTAATTTTTTATTACGTATTTAGTTTTTCGAGAGACTTTTAATTCTATTGATACTTACAATCGAAAATGGATTCCCGTGTCCCAAATTGGATATGCTTTAAGAATTAATGGTCAGTGTCCTACTGAAAAAGATATAGAAGAAATTATTCAAAATGTGATTGAAGAGAACCAATCTGCAGGTTTAATATTTATTTTACTGGGCTTATTAATTCGACTTTAATTCATTAAAAATGTTGTTAATAATACATTTCACTTTCTAAAAAAGAACTAAAATTAAAATAAAATAATTAGTTTTATGCGTGCATTTAGATTTTTTTAATTCCAAAAGTTTAAATTTAAATTTTTAAAAATTTATTAATCGAATTCTACTTCCAATCATCAAATCAAGATTTTTTGTAGAATAAATATTTTCAATAGAAAGATTTTCACACGTTTCACAACCTGTCATTAAAAATGTGCACCAACGACAAATATTACGGGCAGTTGATAATTTAAAAGTTATATTTATCATTAAATTTATATTTTTAATGCTAATAATATTTTTATGAAATAAATATTTCGTATTTATTATGAAATTTAGAGCATTTATGATATATGGAAAGGCATAGTGTAATAAGAAACTTTAAATAACCTTAAATTGTATATTTTTTAATGAAAACATAATTTATGTCATTTTGTGCATATTTTTATTATAGAGTTGTTGTGTTATTGTACATGTATATTTTATTTCTCTCACCATAATTAGTTTTCCATTTTCCTACATGAAATGCACTTAATTTATGACAGTCTCCCATAATTGTTGTCCTTATTTCAAGTATCTCTGTATAATTTTCTATACATACATTAATTATATCTTATATTAGACTTTTTTTATAATCTTTAGTGTAACATTTCTTTGTAACACTTTAATTTTATTAGTTTTCAAATAAATTGTTCTGTATTTGACATTTCAAATATTTAATTAATTAATAAAATTAAAAAATTTTCTCTCTGTTTAATCGCTATTTTATTTTTTATTTTTGATAAAATTTTCTTTGATCAAAAATTTCTTTCGTCTGAATTTGGTCTTTTTTAATTTTTTTCTGCCGGATAAAGGTTAAAAACAGAGATTTGTTAATTTATCCTTATTACTTTCAAATGAACTTTCTCAAGTCATTTTTATCAAAATAGTGAAAATAATTTTTTTGTTGGTGCTAATTAAATTTAATTAAAATTAAATTAATTCATTCATTAATTAGAGTAGTGGAATTGAACTATAAAACGGGTAGTTTTTAATCAAATCCTCTGATTGCACTTGTGATTCTATAATTTTTCAAAAATAAATTTAATTAATTAATTAATAAAAAATAATTTACAGCAGGCTAAATAAATGAAACATAAAAAGTGCGTGACGTAAATTTTGATTAATTTGTTTAAAGGGCCCTGAGATTTTGTTGTAATAAATTATTATCTTCACAGAAATTATTACGTGAAAGTAAATTATGATGATTTAGACAAACAAATTATCTCCTCCAAAGAGGGAGGCTTAATTTAGAACTAGAAGTCTCATTATATAGAAAACAAAGGGAAATAAATAACTCAATATTAGATTAAATAAGCCATTAATAAAAATTTTTTTTAATAAATGGAAAAATTTTCACAATAATAATTTTAATTAGAGGAAGCCAAGCTGGAATATGACGACTTCAAGGCAATTATGAAACAATATTCCAAAACAAAAGACGAATTAAATGCAATAATTGACGAAGCTTTTCTCGTAAGTTTGATTAAATTAATTAAAAATAAATAAAATTATTGGAGACTTTTAATGGAGTTTTATATTATGATAAATTGTTTTATTTGACGCATTATTAAAATTGAAATAATATTTTATATAATCCCGTATTTATTTATATAAAATAATTATTTAAAAATTATTTAAAAGCATTAAAATCAAAAAAATATGCTTTTAAAAATATTAAAAATAATATTTTAAATATTAAATTTTATCAATTAAATTAATGTAGATTTATTAAAACAGAAAATTTTTAAAAAAAGAAAAATAAGAAAAATTAATGAAAACTAGTAAAACGTGAGCTCATTTAAATATGATTAAGCAATGAAAATTTTTTTTAAAAATGCTACAAAACAAAATTAAAATATTTTCTGACTTTAAAAAATATTCTATCGAAATTCGTTTAAATTATTTTTTAAAAAGAATGAAAGGGGTCACTTATAAATATTTTGAAACATTTATTTATTATCAAATGAACTTCAAAATATTTTATCATGAAAATATTCACTGAAAACTTCCTACTTTGTGTCTTTGACCACCCTTGACTTTGGGCCCATTAATATTTCTAAAATATAATATTTTAGTCCGACTCATGTTCTTTTATATAAATGCCTAAACCTGGCGATATGTCCCTTCATTGATGGGCTATTAAGCCAGTGAGCTCAAAACATTTGGATAAAAATTTACAAAATATTTTACAGGCTGCATAAAACAAAGAAAAATATTTTCAAATCCCAAAAGAAAGGTTCTACGAAAGAATTACTTCTGAGATAAAATTTTATGAGTTATTGCTTGATTCCAAATCACTAAAGATATTTTCTGTATCACTTTTAGTTCTTTGTACCGAAAGGGTATGGGGTCATTGTTCTGACTTGCATCATTGTCCAGTCTTAATCTTACCTATAGAACACTCATATTGTAACCAAATTCATGCTTTTCGAGTGAATGTCCAACCTTGGTTATGCATCACTTTTTCCAGGATCTGGAACCATTTGAACCAATGCGTTCATAGATTTATGTCAAAAGATAGAAAATGTTTGGAAATCTTTTGAACTTGACATGACGAGTTTGCACACGCTGTAAAACATAAGACCATATAAAATAAAAGTCTTGTCCTGTAACAAAACTCAGATTTATACAGCGAAGGACTATTTCTATGAATATGGTCAATATCGCTGTTTCCCCTATGAAACAAGATAAATTGTATATTATGTCTTCATCAATCTCCAAACAGATTTCCAGTGCAAGATTGCTAGAATTGCAAGAAAACTTACTGTTGTTTCATTCACTCATGGGTCAAATTCCACAAATTTGAATTTTATTAATTCTGCAGTGGATAGCTTGCAACAAAAATCTTTCCTTCTTCTCTTTAATCAGCGACCAAGTTTAAAATGTACATTGAATAATTTTGTTAACATGTCATGATACATTTCTTTATCAAACCGCCTTTTCCATACCAGGTGCTTGATGATCGAACAGTCATCGTTTCAGAGCCGGCAAGAGGCGGGTTCAGTGTGTTCGGGGAACCCAGCTCCGCGCTTTATAAGGCATTGAGTTACAATTTACAATAACACCGAAGATTCAGTTGAGTGTAGTTTTCAAGATTAATATTAATTAAGAATTACCTTCAATCTGGAGTAAGTCAAGACCATTTTACATTGACTATTTTGTCAATCGAAAACGAAGTAGGAAATTCCAAAAAAGGTTTATGATGTAATTAACAACTCTGCAAAGAAAACACTAGAAAAAATAGTTAAATGTTCTTTTGTCTTTGGGACCGCACAAATTTTGAACCAGGCTCTGCCTCAATTGTTATCGTAAATGAGTAATTTTTCAATTGAATTAATCGTTTATGTGCCAAGCTCTTCTTCAATGTTTGCAAAGGTCTGTGTCAGTCAAACCATAAAAGAAAAATTCCACATTTTAAATAATCTGCATATGCGCAACAGCTTTTATTGGATGTTTTAGTGCAAATATTGAAATACATTATAGCCAATCACATCCAAAGAAAACTTCAATTCTTTTTTGATTGTTTTTAAATTAATATTCTATCTATATTTATCTATATTTTTAAATCATCTTTTTCAAGACATTTGATAAAAAGGATTGCGGACTTATTGAAGAATCCGAGTTGAGAAAAGCTCTAGCAACTTTAGGTGAAGTATTAGACGACACCGAAATCAATGAGTTTATGAAAGATGGAAAAGTTGGAACCGATGGTCGACTTCCATATGGAGACTTTGCTAAACATCTTGTTGACTCATATCCAAGACCTGGCAGTAAAAAGAAAGGTTCTGGTAAAAAGGGGGCATCTGCTGCAAGTAAAAAATCCAAGAAGAAATAAAATTTTACTTCAAAATTTGATCAAAATGATTTATTTTTTATTAATTATATTTTTGTGTTTTTATTTGAAAATAAAAAAATTATAAAATTTTTTATTTGACTTTTTATATAAGTCAATTATTTAAAAGTTAATTAATATTTAAAATAAAATTTTTGTTAAATTTAGTTAACAATCATTTCAAAAGTTAAAGATTTATTTGATCGTTATTTTTACTATATATTTATTTTATAAATTTAAAGCAGATATGCTGAAAGTCTAGTCCATAAGGCCATTTGTCATGAAAATAGGAATTTGTTAACATTCAATGTTACCTCAAAGTTTATGTTGGGTTTTCGCTAATTCAAGTCGGTAACCTCTGATTCCACGTGTCCTTTTAATCAAAACAATAAACTACCCAACCTATATTTGAATCACAAAAATATATTTCTCTCGACAATAAATAATCAATATCCAGAGTTTTACAAGTTTGACCGATTCTCTGCTCGATGTTGATGCTTTGATAAAAGATAATATTCACCTTTTATTCCCTAGCTTCTCTTGGCCTATCTTTTCCTTTTCTATTTGATTTGATTCCTTTCCACTTTTACGTATCCCCTGGTTCTATATTTCCTTTTCCTTAAACTTCCTAATTCGTCTTTCTCATGTTCCTAAACTAGTTTTCTTCTAATCCTAGTTAAGGCAAAATGCCGGTTTGCTCTGATTTTCCCATTCCTTATATAATCCCCGAAATCGGGATGACAAATGGTTCTTGCCGAGCCAATCTCTCTCTTGACATTCGACTCCACATATCTGCTTCAGCTGTCACCCAGAATGGTCCAAGGAACAGAGATAATTAATTGCTTTTTTATTTGTCTTTTTTATTAAACCTACATTCAAATTTATTTTAATTTACTGACCTCATACTCAATAAATTATCTCAACAAAACAATACACTGAGTGCTCAACTTAGGGAAGAAGACAAACCGTATACTCTGGTTTAATAGAATTCTTACAAAATTTTCATAAAATTGTAAAACGTGATGACAAAAAATACGAAGTATCCAATAAAGTACCGATACAAATCCCATATACATATATTTTGCAGATAATTTAACAGCTATTTATTCCTGAAAGAGGTTGTAGTGCTGTTGAAGAAATTAAAATAAAATGCATTGATGACCAAGATACAAACATCAAATTATTTCAAAACGAATCAAAAATTTTGGATCATGAAAACTTACATCATCAAATGTCAACGAGCCTGATAACTCTCAGCAACACCTAAATATTTTAAAACAAAATAACTTTGGAACTTCTTTATCAATCCTTGTCGACAAGTTCTCCAACTAGTGTTGAAGCGAAGATGGCATTATTAACTGCAACATTGTTTTGTATAGAAATAAGATCTAGCTTGGATGACATTACTTTAGATCATTGATTCTTAAACTTTTAATGGTGGGGATCGGTAATTGTTTACCTTATGTCTCGCGGACGACTATTTTAAGAACCACTGATCTATAGTCCATATTCCAATGATTATGTAAATTAAACATATACAAAGCCTAAACATTCGTATACATTGTTATGATCACAGTAGACACAGCGACATTTATGGATTTGTGATTTTATGATTATTTTAATAGTTTTTCATTTATTTTTAGGATTTCAGTTATGATAGATTGATAAATTAATGATAAATTAAATGGATGATAAACCTTTTTAGTGTAAAATAATGTCGAAAAAAATGGTTTTCTTACAATATATTATCGTTGACAACTGACCAGACCTTCTCGGACCTCCACTTTAATAACAACTGCTTTAGATTGTTTATGTTTTGTACATCCTCATTTTTTGATATAAGTGAAATCAAAATAGGTTGTATTCAATATATATTCAAATTAATATATTTATTTATAGATTTGAATCGGGTGTGTATTTTAGATTTATATCGTATTTTAGATTTACAAATCTATGAAAAATTAAATTTTTTATTTACTTAAGAACTTACGCATTTTCGTTTGACTTTTCAGTTTAATAATAAAAGAGATATTTTGAAAGATAGAACACTTTTTAAATTTATTATGAATTATTATAAATTTATTAACATAAGAAATAATTTTAATGAAACTTGTAAGAGCAAAGACTAAATGAATAGTTTAATAACATAATTTTCTTCGTAAGGCTGCTGGTCTTCTGTTTTAACAATTTTATTTATTTTTAAAAGCGTTGCAGATAACATAATTTTCTTCGATATACGAATTCTGCAACGCTTTTAAAAATAAATAAAATTGTTAAAACAGAAGACCAGCAGCCTTACGACCCAATAGGGGGACAAAACATCCTGTCGGATAAACTCAGAGTGTATATAATAAAACGAATTAACTTAATCAAATTAATCATTGAATTTAAAGTGTTCTATTTTTCATAATGCCCTTAAATGTTAAAAGTGTGCTATTTTTTAGATATACTTAAAATTTTTCTATTTTTTTATATATTTGAAAAATGTTCTATTTTTCATAATGCCTCGTAATAAAATTAATTTCCGGTTTTAATATAAAAATATTATTTTTTTAAATTAAAAATATTCCTAATTTGTTTTAATAATATATATATTTAATTTATTTAAATATTTAACAAGTCTTATTAACATGATAGAAATAACCGTTAATGACCGCTTAGGCAAGAAAGTTAGAGTAAAATGTAATCCATCTGACACTATTGGAGATTTAAAGAAACTTATAGCAGCTCAAACTGGTACTCGATTTGAGAAAATAATATTAAAAAAGTGGTACACGATTTTTAAAGATCATATTACTCTGGATGATTATGAAATACACGATGGAATGAATTTGGAGCTATATTATCAGTAATGAATATAATGATAAAAGTTACATCGCAAAGATCTTGTTTTTGTAATAATTTTTATGAAAGTTTAAATTTTGTAAATTTGAACATCAATAATTGAATTTATACTTATTGTAACGTATTTTTAAAACTACCGTTAATTTAAATACAGTTTTTATGTTTCTATTTGGCTTGTCATGTTATGGTTAAAACATCCTCGTAAATGATTTAAATCTTATCAAGTCCTAATATTTCGTAATATATATTTTACTGTTCGATTTGTCATTTTGATTTAAGATTTGTGTGAAATGAAATAGATCTATGATTTAAATAGTGAGAAGATTGTTAATATTTAATTTGAATTTAATCCATATCGTTAAAATTGGCCAATAGAAAATGTATATTTGTATTTATTTTGTAAATTTAGTGCGCAATTCAAATTTAATGTTTGCCAATGCGCTTTTCTACAAGTATAACAGTAAGTGGCTAATGAATAAAAAATTGGTACGTATCGGAACCAGTCACCACTGTAGATTGACATTCGCCGCAATTTGGATTTTAATATATTGGAAATGCAATTCGATGAAATAGTTGTCATTTTATTTTCGGTTTATAGTTCATTATTTTATTTTGGGCACTGCAGTTTGCACTTCATAATTTGAATGGCAGCCTAAAACCGAATATATATGTGACCAATAAAAGGCTTACCACGTCTATATTTAGTGTAACCCACAGGTTGGATTTGTTTAATACGTTTGACGATCTAAAAAAGTGATACTTCACTATGGCAATTAGATGCCCACCCTTGCGATCGAGTTCCATAGTCCGTCATTTATATACGTATCCTAATTGGGAGATTTTCTTAATGTCGCAGCTTAGTAATAATAACTGATACTTTATAAAATAATGTAAGTAGGCATCTTTGTCTTTTGTGCCATAACACACTTGGACGCTTAGCAAGGTATTTATAGTAAATCAGTTCGACTTATTATTTATGTTCGTTTTTACTTAAAAGAATTAGACAGTTTTATATGTACTTGATCTAATTATCACTTCAGGAAAGATTCGCTGTGACAAACTAGAAATTCAGTACTTTATCATCAGAGAAAGTAAGATGCAATTTTGCTGCTACCCATGCAAGATCAGAATGTAATAATATAATATAAATAATTTAAACTTAGGGGCTCCTCAAGCTCTTTTTAATAAATTATTTTATTAATTAAAATTACTATATTTAAAAAGTTAATTAAATTTAAAAAATTAAACGCGCATTATTTTATTAATTAAATTTTAATAATTTCTGATATTTCTTTAAAAATTATTTTTAAATGTCTTATTTAGACCTACCTCTAATATGGAGGAATTCATGCAGACTTATAATTTATTAGACCATAACTCAACAAATATGCCTATTAAAAAGGCATTCTTTTAAGATATTATGTTACTACTAAATTTGTACAAAGAAAATAAAAGTTTTTTGGTACCAATTAATCCGAAAATTTCGATAGCGGATATATAATATGACATAATTTATTTTACCATGGTTAGTTTATAATCATAACAATTACACGTTTATATTACTTTATCTCGAAATAATTTACCACGTAATACTTACTAAGTTACTAGCCATAAAACCTGTACATTCACAATAATTAAAAACATAATGACAATATTGCAACAGATATATTAACGCCCAAATTTTCCAAAACTTAAAAAAGCTGCAAAATATTTTACTTTCTCATTTTTACGTTTTTCATATAATTTAATTTTAGCAATTTCGTTATGAATATTTCATTTTATAAAAGCCAATGTAATATGGCAAGTAGTTTGGCGTGTAACAGTAACGAATTTGTACCAATTTTATACTACACCAAAAAGCACTCAGGTAATATAAGAAAAAATCATTGTTCTTACACTATAGAAACATACACATACGTACTTTGATTTTACACTGATGTTCTCATTGATAGTGCAATGAGATACGCCTTACACTATCGAAATCTAAAAAGTGGTAGAAAAATTAAATACTGCACACAAACACAATACATACTAAAAAACACATACAAACATTTGATTTATAGAAATGCGCTGCTGAGATACGTTTCTATAATAACTTTATTTTAGACAATTTTTAGAACAAAAAGATCGCTGAAAATTTTTTAAAATATATTTTAAATGAAATTATCAAGAGCAGATGAATTTGGTTCAATGTTTTTCAATCCAGATTTGATTTCCTAAAAGAAGCCTTTAATATTGAACTGAGAAAAAAAATTTTAAAAATTATTTTATTCATATTCGGCGATTTTTCCCAAAATATTTTAGAAAAATACATTTTTGGTGATTGATTTATTTATTTAATTATAATGAAAAATATATGTGACTCACATTTTTTCGAAATAATTCCAAAATACTTAAGAATAAATGTCATAAAATTCCTAAAAATACCCTGAAAATTAATTAAAAATAATTTATAATTACTGTTGATTAAAAGTAATATTTAAGAACTTGAATAATGATCACTTAAAATTTACTTAAAATTAAACATCTTACCAGAAAACAATTTGTAAAATGGCTTAAATAAATTTCCAAAATACATTCATGTACATTCATGATGAAATTCATTAAGTTGCTGAGGGCGCAATTGCTCTATTCGCCAACCATCACTATAGAGAATGCATCTCAATTGTGTTTGGTATAAAATAAATTTCTAGAAAAACCAATTGTAGACCAATTGATGTACACACTAACATTCACTATAGAAAATGTATTTCTGGTGTACATGTGTACTGTCTTAACTTGCGCATCTTCGAATATGTTAATCACAGCAAAATCAATACAAATAAACATACAGTTCAACGTTTAAAACTTATCTATTTTATACTGGTACCTATTTTTAACCGGTAAGGCGAATAACTTGCCATATCTTCCTCATAAATACCAAGAAACGTATAATATTTGACTAATGCAAGAATGATCCCTCAAAAGACCTTACTCCTTGACTAGGAAATTTCGCCGTTGTCATCCATATAAACTTAAAATAGCTCAATCAGATCACGATTCGTCCAGTTCGTTACAGAACTGAACAAAATACCACTGGACTATTTGATTTCTAATTCTATAGATTGCAAAAGGTTCCATAAGAGATTTGGAAGATCCTAGACAACTCGTGGAATTATGCGAATAAATAAAATAAAATTATAAATTTAAAATACCTTTTATTGAAAAACTACTACAAAAATTAAAATAGAAAATTTTGTTCTCACAAGAGTAACCCAAAAAAAGTACTAGTACTCAGTTCAAAACATAGATTAGTAACAATTGGAAATAATGCTAAACATATCTCATGGACAATTACATTTCATAATAATATCAATTTTGGAGTCAAAGGGTAGCAGGTAATTGAATGGCAGAGTAAGGTCTCGTATACGACTTCTTCAAATCCTTTATAACATCTTAGATTTAGTTTGAGTCGACGTCATGTTAGGACTAGGTTTGAATGAGTTAAGATAATTTTTTAGAATAAAATCAAATATATTCATTAAATATTATTATTTTAGGTCCATTAACCAAAAAATATAAATATGATAAGTAATAATTATAACTAAAATAGAAATATATATTTCAATGTTGGAATCTAAATATAAATACAGTAAGACAAGTTAACCGAGATCAGGCGGCTTGATCTCTACAGAAAACTTCAAAACCTGCAGAGAATTTAAAGAAATTGACCCCTCTCTCGAATACTAAAGGCTTGAAAACCAGTAATGATATACCAAGCCAGTTTGAGCAAGGAGGTAATGAGTTTTTAGAAACAAGTTTTCCATTACCAAACGTAGAACTAGTCAAGGATTAGAAAAACCAGCTAAAAAATCCATCGACTAAGAACCCCATTTTGTGACAGAGACTCCGACAAAGTTGGAAGCACGTCGAAAGGCTAATTGATGAAATGGCAGCTTCAAATTTTCCTATGTATGAAGAAATGGAAGCTAAAGAAAGAAAATATGTGAATACTCAATCGTTTACAAAAAAGTGCAAACCAATGAAACACTCACAGTTAGTTACAGACAGGAAATCGTCAACGAACGAATCGAAATAGAGAAAGTATTTGGAATAGAAAAAAGTACTAGAATTTCTGCCACATACTATTAAATAACTTAGCAACCTGTTTTATATTTAACAGAAATTTTCAGCAAAATACTTTTTCAAATGTTTTTAAAAATTTATATTTACAATATGAAAAGAAATAAAGTTAAACAAAATACCGTAAGTTTTATTTATAAGTTTTACCAAAATATAATTATGATAAAATATAGAAAATTAGAAATATTTAATTTCTAAATGATAATTTTTATCAATTTGAAAAAGTTAAAAAACACGGCAAATAATTTTTAAAAATATGAAAGTACATAAATATATCTGAATGAAGAAAAATCAACAAAAATATTTTTCAAATTTTATCTAGATGAATTTTATTCTGATTATTTTCACTTTTTCATGTTGACTTGAATTTACAATCTCAGGAAATGTTGACTTCGAGATTAAGATTTTCAAAATTTTCCTCAAAATGTCAGGCTAATATATATTTTACTTATATGTATATATGTAGGTATGTAAAAAATAGGCAATACACGATATTAAACTATACATTATTGTCTAAACTTTAGAGTCTAAAGGGAAGTGAATAATTTCAATATTTTTATCGTTTCCGGTTACCCATTGATGTCATAAAAAGGTTTGATTTTGGTAAAGGCAATGTTCTGGACTGTATATTTTGAATTAATTGTATAAACATTAACATTTAAATAATAACATACAAATAGCAAATAAAAATTTTATACACCGAAAAAATCACAAAAAAACAAAAAAATAAATCTTCTTTAGCTACAAAAGTAATGAGAGAAAATGTACAAAAATGGACATAAAATTTAACATATATTTAAAGAAAACCTTACATACGAAAATAAAGTAAAATCCAAGATTTAATGCAAATAGAATATTCGTGCAGCTCATCTAAGTTGAAAGAATTGGTTTTTAATGTAAATGATGTAACTAATCTCCATTTCAAAGCTTTGAAGATATTTCTGGAAAATTTTTTTATTTTGTCTTGTTTTATATAAGCATCTATACGATTTTTATGTCGAAATAATTTTACACTTATTTAAAAATACTTCGAAATGTATTTATTTTATTTCCTTAAATTTCACTTATAATACAATTTTTATGAAAGCTTCCTCAATTGACTTCATGAACACATATGAACAAAATCGGCAAATACCTTGACCTATTCACGAGACAAAATTCGAAATTCCTAATAATTTCATTGGTCTATTGACAAAAACGCATAAAGTTATTTAAAAACTTTATTTCAAATTAAAATATAATTTCCATTAACAGGATTTGAATAAAAGCACAGCCACTTGATTCATGAAGAAATAAATGAAACTATTGCCATCGTGAGTGATATAACTGAAAAAAAATTATTTAAAAAAAGTGAAAAATTTAAATTTACCTTCCAAAATTTTTTCCAACAATCACATGCCAGCTTGGTTCGTATTTTCTGTCGAATTCTTTTTTAAGGTAAGCAGCAATGTCCTTTTCCACACCGTATTCTTTCAGAGCAAAACTTGCTAATTCGATTGCATCATTTTGCATTTCTTCACTCATGTCTGATTTTTTTATTTCAATATTTGGAGTTTCCATTTTCTAAATAATATTAAATTGATTTATCCGACGGAAACATTTTATTTATATATATTTTTGTTATTTTAAAATGCCAAAAGAATTCGCGTGTTTCGGCACGAATTGGAGTTGTGGAAATGCAGGAATCTGATAGATATTACATCAGCAAGAGAGATACGATTTTTGGAATTTATTAATGAAATTATCTATACGCACACTTTTTTTTGTAATTTTTTTTGAAAGTTCTTTTTATTTATATAAATAATAAAATTTAATTTTGATAATAATATAATTTTGTTCCTGAAGTATTGGAAAGTGACAAACTATGGCTCATGACCCTCCTGGGATCATGATATTTTCAAAAGCACCAAATATGAAAAGTCATGTTTTGTAATACTAAAAAATAATACATATGAGACAAAAAAAAGTGTGAAAATTTGTAATACACTTACATTAATACATCTACATTAGATGCCTATTTTAGTATTGAATTGTAAATTTCCGACTCCGGTTAGAGAAAACACTAAAGGCATAACGAAGATTATACGAAAAAAATAAAATTGAAGCTTTTGATAGTTTACATTTTTACAGACTCATAGATCCACAAATTGGTTTTCTAAGAGCCGTCTTTTTTTATTTTCAGACTTTAATTTTAGACATAAACTTTTATAAAAACAGTATAAAACTTTTATACTAAATAATGAAATTTTAAAAAAATTACAAAAAAAGTTTAAAATTCACTTTTTAAAAAATCTTTCCAAAAAGACTTATTTGAATGCTTTTGAACGCTATGAATTTTTTATCACTGGTTTGGTAGCGTTTTTTATTATGTACTTGAAAATTCACTTGAAAAAGGCAGTGCCGAAAATTCGTGAGTATCAACAAACATCGATATATTACTGATTTATAGTCTTCAAACTCTCTTTTAAATTCTATAGTAATTATATATAGTAATTATTTATTTATAAATTACTTATTATTGTATTCTACTTGTATTTACTATTTATAGTAATTATTTATTTACCTACCCTATTTATAGTATTTTATTCTAATTATAGTAATTATTAATTATTATCTAGCTATTATTATTATTCTACCTATCGTTCTAGCCTCTATACGGCTAATAAACTTGCTCTCTGAATGAGGCCAACCCTAACATTTATTTAAATTTCAAAAGTCGATTACCAAATATAAAATTATCCTTGACACAAGAAATTATTTATTTACCTAATACTTTATATGTCACTTATTTAATCTAACACTTAAAAATGTCTTGTTGCTTGGCAATAAATAAAAATTTTGTCTTTTTTAAAATACCTTTGGCGTCATAATTAATTTAAACTGTTGAAAAAAGCAGCAAGTATCACATAATTAGTTTCCATCCAGATATAAAAAAGCCTTTTTATACTCTTTCCCAAATTGGTAGTAACTCATATATAGTTTTCCTAAGTTCCAAAGAAATTGCAAAAAAATTATATGGAAATGTCCTTTTAGAGCTGATAATACATATCTTGAAATCACATGAAAACCATTTCTAATATTTTTATTCACATAAAATTTTCACCAAATGTTTATGATTGTAATTTGTTGTTTAATTAATAAAATTCAAAATTAAACAATAGTTTTTTAATTATTTTTTGAAAAAATATATTAATGAAAATTTCCTGATTAAAAACAACGGTTAGAAATCTATTAAAAAATGAAAAGAATAAAATTTACTACTAATTAGTAGCTATATTTTCAACAATTAAATAGTAGTTGAGAATAATTGTGAATTTTAATTACAAAATATATTTAATTAAATTTTTACAAAAATTATTGAAAAATTAAAATACTTTTATTATAAAGATTTGATTGGATTATTTTATTTGAGTTATTACATGAAAGCTCAAGACAAAACGTCAATCAATTTTATTGCATATTGTCAAATCTAATACAATTTGTGAGTGATTACAAATAGAGTAATCGAAAATACAAATCGCCAATAAAAGATAAATGTTTATTATGTAGTAAGAGGGCATAATTTTCGTGATTGTTATTTATTTAGAAATAAAGAACTAGAAAATTATAGTTTGTGTGCATGGTGAAGAAAATGAAAGAAATTACTCTGATGATGCCGAAACTAGAGTCAATTAATGAATATACAATTCATGATGTAGAAACTGAAAAAACACGAATTACTATTGTATTTATTTTGTTAATGACGTAAAAAAGAAAAATCTGAATGACGGATAAGAATGAATAAAAATTTCCCTGTACAAAAAGCCTTTATGTTACAGATTCTCATATCGAGGCCCAAATTCTAGTATATTTCAATGAGAGTAAAAAATCCCTGTAAAAATATTGAATCTCATTCGATCGCAAAAATATTGTAAAAGGATGCCTGATACTACAATGTACTCTAAAGAAACCTTCTCTTTCTCAAAGTGGGCGATAACGTCTCCTTGATTTATTTTCCATTCTAATTAGTCTCAATTTTTCTTTAGAAAGCCCATGAAGTAGTTTTAATTTTTTTTAAACTTTGTTTGTATCTTTTATAATTTGCTGTCTTTTTCTTTTAACCTTGTCCTGTTGACATATCACAATAAAAAGAATTCAATTATTTGTTTTGTTGGGTATTTTTTTGTATAAGTCGGTATCACTGTCTGACTCCTTGGTGTCCTTTTATTAATCAAATCGAACAACCCAACACAATAATATCTATTTGGAATTATCAGACTTTAAACAACTCTTTTGCTCTGCACACTTTTCATATTAAATCTGAACCTTGTCCAGGGATTAATCTTCCAACGGGAAATGTCCCTTTCTGGTACGCTAGTTTCGAAAATATTTAGTAATCACTAAGTTAAACTCTTCTTTGGTTCCTTTCGCTAGACTATCCATTTTTTCCTTTTCTTCGACCTACTGGCCATTCTGTTTACCCGCCGCTCGATTTTATATCCATCTCGTAATTATATTTTCCCCTAATCAAATTACTTTAGATCATTTTTCCACGGGTTTCCTCTTACCAACATAATTAGTTTGAGCAAATTGCTCATTTTTTGATGGCCTGCCATAATTTAATTATTCCTCGGCTCATTAAATTGCCTTTAGCTAATTTATTGACCACTCAGGTCCTCTCACACTGCTCTGGTTTTCCATTAGTTCGGATTCCCGATTGCCTCGGGTTTCCCATTTGCTCGGATTTCCCATTAGTTCGGATTTTCAATTAGCTAATTAAATTTTATTAATTTTAGTTTTTGTAATTATTCATTTCTAGGGACCCCATTGACTATTTTATCATATTTGAACTCGTCTCATTGTTTGGCATCCAACCATACCAGTTTCCCCCGGAAAATATTCAATTTAAATATTCATTTTAAATATTCATTTTGATTTTAATTAATATTTTTATTCTTAAGTTTATTATTGTGAATTTGATGTCTTTATTGATTTTTCACCTCATTTTGTGCCTCACTTGTTGAACTCGAACAGTTTCATATATAATATATAATACATATACGAGAAGTCTTATTTACAGTGTCTTCTCTATAGAGACCTCAAATCATGACTTCGCTTTATTGTTAATACACACTGTAAATCGAGTTAGGATTGAGCTTATTTATTGCTTTGATTTTATTTGTTACAAGACTAAAATACCCAACTTCACAAATATATGTTGCCTTGAGAGACAATAAAATATTTTCATATCAAACCTGACCAAATCTCTTAAATTTTTCATGGCCTTTAAAAAATCTTCTGTAACCTCAATCGATGACGCGGTCCACACTTTGGGAACTATCTTTCTAATTTTTAGAAGTGACTTCTAAATTAAGAAAATTTCCTTCATAATTTTTATTTCAAAAGAAACTTTAACTACAATTTTTAAATAAAAACTACCCAATTTCCTTAATTCTGAAAATGACAAATATTTTTCTTATTAAAACAAAAAATTTGAAATTTCTATAAATATAAAATAATCCAGAGAATAAATAAAATAATATTTTTCTGATGAAACAAAAACATGAATTTGAAGATAATTCTGTCTGGAAATTAATTAAATTTATTTTATCGAAATGAAATAAAAGAGAAAAAAGGAAAATCCTATAATGTTGTAAATTGCCTGGAAATTTACAATAGTGGAATGTTTTTGTAAAAACATTCCTAATCTCATTTCAATACCTAACAATGCCAAAATTTGTTAGAACATAGAAAAGTGAAATGCAAAAAATACACACGAATGTGAATGAAGAGAAAAACTAAAACAAGAATTCTTATTTCAAGAAAATTCTGTGACAATTTAAACAAATATTGATTAGATGGGACTTTGGAAGGTAAGGTACCTGGGTGACAATTCTTTGTACGCATTAAGGCTAAAAAGTCTTTAATGCATGATATTGAATAATTTTGGGGATGTACCACATAATATTGATCAATGAAACCAGGTCCAGACGACTCAAGGCATGAAAACAAAAAGCATCTTTTCGAACACTGACAGCTGTAGCAAAATGTTGGTTTATGCAAGTTGTCTATTCACCAAACACCATAGATTTGCATCTGGTGATTTCGGTTGTTCAATCATCTATAGAAAGATTTAGGTAAAATATTTGAATCAAAGAATGATTTGAAAGAAAATATAGACAAATTTCTTATGGAGAAGGGACAAAAATTCTTCGAAATGGCTTTCGAATCAGCGTGGATCGTTGAGAAAAGTGGGTCATGTTAATGAAAGTTATGTTGAGAAATAAATTCTAAATACTAATTTTATTATTTCTATTCGAGTCTATGGACTTTTAGCTTTATCACGTTGTTATCTCTTTTGAAGACGTTGAGGTTCCGCTTCATTTCATTCAAAAGCAAAGATATACCTCAATAAATTACTTCGTGTCGTGATAAAATAATTTTTGCTTTCGTTAAGATAGTCAATTCAAAAGTAAAATAAAATTTGTCATTGAATATTATGTCCGAAAATTTGTGTTTTAATCCGTTAAGAAGGAATAAATTGTGAAGGAGAACGACATTTTCTTAGCGGGATTAATTTGCTACTGTTCTTGAATTGCAGTCCGTGTAATCAAATATTAATTTATTCAAAATAAAATTATTCTTCATCAAAAATTAAAAATAATTAATTAGCTAAGTAAAGCTATTTTTACTCTGTTCATTCTTATAAGTGCCCTCATTAGTGTTTCGGTATTTGATCTTTAGGTAAAATTACGATAAAATAAAAATAAATAATATCAATTAATATTTTATTAATATTTATTTAGTAAAAAATTATTAAATTATTCCTCAAACGATGATATTATTTTGAAAAATTAAATTTTTTTGTAAATTTAAATATTTCTTTTATTGTTTAAAATTGACTTGTAAACAAATTAAAATTAAAAACCATGTGATATTTTATTTTAAATGTTTATGCTAACATTTTGAATTTCTAATGAAATGGTTCAAATTCACTTGAAAAAGGCAGTGCTGAAAATTCACGAATATCAAAAAACATCGATATATTTACTGATTTATAGTCATGCTTTTTAATAAATACAATGTCAATTGAAAAGAAATCAGTGGCGAAATTTAAAAGAAGTTTTTATAATATATATATACAAGATTGTGATATTAACAAAAAAAACAATATTTTTGATAATAAAGGGTAAAAAGATAACGATAAAAGATATATTTCTGAAATTTACTTTCTTTTTTTCATGACTGGAATAATGAAATCTACAAATATTTAGAGTTAAAATAACTAAAAGATTCCCGCCTAGAATTTTACAATATATTTTTCATCAAGGTTTTTATTTATCAGCCAAACCATTTTTCATTTTGTTTACAATAAGTAGAGAGATTGGAGCCCGCGAAACCAGGAGCCCGCGGGGACAAAGACATATACCCCCCCCTCCCCCCCGGGGTAAAAATTTTTAATTTTTTTTTCAAGGTCAAATTTTTTTTTTCAAGGTCAAATTTTTTTTTCTTCAAAAACAGGAGCCCGCGGGGACAAAGACAATTTTTTCAAATTTTAGAATCTTTTTTAATTTTTAGAGTTCCCGCCAACGAAAATTCATCCACGATGGCTCATTTTGAAGCTCATTGCGAGACCTTTCGAAAGAGGTATAGACATCCTTACTATCATTATTATTGGTAAAGATATTATTATTTTTAAAAATATTATTTATTAAGGTCAAATTTTTTTCTTTAAAAACAGGAGCCCGCGGGGAAAAAGACATTTCTTTTTCAAGGTCAAATTTCTTTTTCAAGGTCATTTAAACAAAGACCATGACTCATTCAAGGTCATTTAAACAAAGACCATGACTCATCCAAGGTCATTCTCAAGGTCGTATGACTCATTCAAGGTCATTCTCAAGGTCGCATGACTCATTCAAGGTCATTCTCAAGGTCGTATGACTCATTCAAGGTCATATTATTATTTTAAAAATTATTATTATTATTTTTTTCAAGGTCAAATTTTTTTTTCTTTAAAAACAGGAGCCCGCGGGGACAAAGACAATTTTTCCATAGTTCCCGCCAATGGAATTAATTAAACGATGACTTACTTTGAAGCCCACTACAAGACCTTTCGAATGAGGTATAGACATCCTTACTATCATTATTATTGGTAAAGATATTATTATTTTTTCAAAATATTATTTTTCAAGGTCAAATTTTTTTCTTTAAAAACAGGAGCCCGCGGGGACAACGACACTTTTTCCATAGTTCCCGCCAATGGAATTAATTAAACGATGACTTATCTTGAAGCCCACTACAAGACCTTTCGAATGAGGTATAGACATCCTTACTATCATTATTATTGGTAAAGATATTATTATTTTTAAAAATATTATTTTTCAAGGTCAAATTTTTTTTTCTTTAAAAACAGGAGCCCGCGGGGACAAAGACATTTTTTTTTTCAAGGTCATTTTTTTTCCAAGGTCATTTTTTTTTCAAGGTCATTTTTTTCAAGGTCATTTTTTTTCAAGGTCAAACATTTTTTTCAAGGTCGCATGACTCATTCAAGGTCATTTTTTAAAATTTAAATTTACAGAGTTCCCGCCAACGAAAATTATTCATCGATAACTCATTTTAAAGCCCAATTCAAAACCTTTCGTATGAGCCATATATCCTATTATTAACATTATTATTTCTAAAGATATTTTTATTATTATTATTATTTTTATTATTATTATTATTATTATTATTATTATTATTATTATTATTATTATTATTATTATTATTAT
>CAUHTR010000577.1:0-118305 GCA_959609185.1 Schmidtea polychroa | reverse complement strand
AACAATCTCTTAAACATAGTCAGCACGGATTATATTTACATATTGATAAATAGTTAATATACCCCAGCCTATCAAAAGTCTCCAGTCAAGCAGTTATTTACATATTGCAGTTTATAATGAATGTCTGCAGTGCAAATATGAACAGCAATGGGAACAAAGGTAACCAATACCTTCAACATGCTGCATTCGCACATGTACACACGCACTCACACACAGACACACACAGAATATGACTACACACACCAGACACGCACAGTGATAAAAGTGAGTCATGTTAATAAAGGATTGTCATTTTCTTAGAATATGGCTACTCGGATAGAGCTTACAGACTTTCAGAAAGGTATTATTTACAGATGTTGCCTTCGTGGAAAAAGTCAGAGTGAAACTGCTGCATTTACTAGCCATCCCAAAGGAAATTTTAACTACTCCCTGAGGAAGTACCACTAGAAGCAGACACATGTCAGCAAGCAACCTTCAAGCCGCCCTAAGCTTCTGAGCATTCGTACACTGCAGCATTACATTTTCATGGTTTCTATGGCAGATACTGCACAAGGAAGCCTTTGATTACAGAAACAATTCGTCGTCGTTGCTTGAAGTGGTGCCGGGAGAGAAGGAGTTTCACGTTTCACACTTTTAAAATCTGATGGACAGTAATTCTGCTGTCGTCGTGTAGGAGAACGATTTCACCCTGACTGCATTCAACTAACTGTGAAATATGGAGGAAGCTCCATCATGTTTTGAAGTCTTTTCTCAGCTCGTGGAACTGACCCTCTAGTGAAGTGCAGCAATCACATGATTTTAGTGGAATACAGTGCCATTCTGGAAAATGAGCTTGTTCCCTTTCCCAGAAATTGAGGGGCTCATTTTCCAACAAGATAATGCACCAATCCATACTTTGCACATTATGAAGGAATTCTTTCTGCATTACAGCATCAACGTTTTGGATTGGCTTCCACAGAGCCTTGGTCTGAATCCTATTGAGTTTCTGGGGAACGCTCTTGGTAGAAGAGTTCATTGCCCGTAACGCCTCCGAACTGGAAACGCATCTACACGAGGAATGGTAAAACATTTAACACATGCCTAAACGAATGCACCTTGTTATCCAGATAAAAGGTGATATAACGAAGTACTAACTCTCTCAGCACTACAGACATTCAGTATTCGTGTGTGTTTGTGGCATTTGTTCCCATTGCTGTTCATGATAAAGTATTCATTATAGACTGTTCATAATAGACTGCAATATGTAAATAACTGCCCGACTGGAGACATTTGGTATGTTGGTAATATTAATAATTCATATGCATTCATATCAGCCTAAAAAATCGAATATTTATTAAATGAAATAAGGATAGGTCTCATTTAAATAATAATTTACAGTAAAATTTCAATGAAACACATGTCATGACGTTTAAAGGAAACTGAAGTGTAAAAATTATTCAAGATAATGTTATAATTAACAACTTCTAAAAGATTAAAATAATTGAGTTCAAAAAGAATATTATAATTATATCTTTCTACTTCAAAATTTGAGATCGCTATGGCCAATTAGTAAACTTTATTCAAACTTCCTATTCATTTGAATTAAAAAAAATTCTGGAATATTCGGGTAAGATTTTCATTTTAAAATATTTTCTAATTCACTTTTTATTTTGTTTAAGAATTAATTTAGAATTAATTTTGACATAGTGATCACTTTATTCTTTTAAATACTCTCTATAACAGTGGTTCTTAACCTGGGGTCCATGGACCCCCAGGGGGTCCGCGAACGGTTTCCAAGTGGTCCGCGGCACTATTTACAAAAAAAAATTATTTTTGTTTGAAGCTGAATAAACAGATTTATAAACAATTATTAAAAAATGTATGTGTTTTACTATCAATTTATTAATTTTTTAATATTTTAGGGGTCCGTCGGTACCAATTATATTTTTATGGGGTCATTAAGTTTGAAAAGGTTAAGAACCCCTGCTCTATAACTTAATTTTATTCGCACTTATTTAAAACAATAACTAAAAATTTTTACATATTTCGTTTTTTTATATTTTAAATTAATTTTAAAACGTAATTAATTTTCTTTACGTGAATTTTTTTCTTTATATTTTATTCATTTAATTTTTATCAATCTATTTGTGATTTAAATTATTTTTAACACTGTCTAATTATTGATTAACTTTAATTATAATTTAAACTAATTTTTTGTAACTTTAAAAATTCCAGTTTTTGTAGAGAAAATGTTAATTGGTGACAATTCAGATTTTATAAATCTTCTAATCAATGTTATTTAAAATTTTTAAAAAATGTTGAAAATATTTCGCATGCCTTTCTCATTCAATATTACTCTTCGCACGAATTCTATTGAAGAAAGTGAATTGGCAAATACGTAGGATCAATATTGTTGAACTCATTTTTTACATTAATTTTTAAAGATTTTCCTTATATTTATTTTCTTAAAAAATTAAGTAATGTTTTTTGGAAACTTTACAAATACGTTGAAAATAAAATGTTAAATTTTCTTATTTATGGCACCTAAATCCAAAATTCACTCTTCAATTGAGCCGACTTTTGAATAAAGCATCGCTCTTCAATTGCATGGTTTTGAAATTTTTTTTTTGATAATAATATTAAAAAAGAAAAAAGGTTGTATTGTGATTGTTTTTTTTTTGAAAATTTTCCTTAATTTTCTAATTTAATTTTTTCAAATATTCCAACACAGAACAAAATAACCATGTTATTTAAGTAGGATATGACTATTCGCCCAGGATTCTCGTTCGTGTCCCGCATAGATATACATGCCAGAAAATATCCTAGAATTAACAATTCGTTTATTACCAAAACAAGTTTAGTTTCTATAGTCTTTCCACGTACAAATCGTAATAGAAAGCTGCGATGAACTTTTTATAAAGGTTCACAGTTACAAAAAATACTTTTAAATACTGTTAATAGTTTTAAGTTAAACTTAGTCAATTGTTCGACGTAGTTATGCTTTAAATAAAAAGTTTTATTGTATTTGTTTTGTTACGTGTAATTTAAAATTTTTTTGTAAAATGACATTCCCTCCTACCGAGTTCAATGTCCCGAATTGCACCCACAGAAAAATTGGTCAGCCTATATTACTGGTTTACTTGCAATTCTTATAAGCGTGTTCATTTATTTAATGAAAATCTTTTTTAAAATCAAAACATCTTAACCATTCGCATTTGAACTTATTCTTAGCTATAAATTACAGCTTGTTTGTTGCTGACTGAAACGCAGTGTAAAATATAAAATTAAATGCAATTAAATTTAACTATAAATCACAATATTGTGAATTTTTAGTTCTTTTTATTATTGGTGTGCCTAAAAGGAGACTTCCAGTACAACGCCAAACTTTATCATTCAACCTTTTCATTTTTATTCTTGGCGTGAATCCGAACGGACTAAATTAAGCTTAAGTAGTGAAAAAAAGTCAATATATGTGAATTGTATAACAATAAACAAAAATTGGGAGTTTTATTCATTGAAAATTTTCGATTATGAAATAACCTCTAATGTTATATTGTTCCCTATAGAAGATATTCTTTTTGCAATTCTTGATGACTTCTCTTTAAAAAATGTTTAGACCTCGTATTAGATCCAAAAGGAGTATTTTGAAATTGAAAATTCTCGTTGAATTAAACTGCATCAAAGCTTACAATTATTACTCGTTTACAATATTTACAATGTGCTGCTGCCATGAAATTATAAATATTTATTTGTGAAAAATGAACTTTGTAGATTCTTTTAAAAATTTTTTAATGACCAATTTCTTCAGAAATTAATAATCTATACCAGGGTTCTCCAGCATCGGTTTCTTAAAACCTCTTAGGGGTTCCCGGATCATTCTATGCATGAAAGATTATATTCAATAAAGACCAATTTTTTTGAAAATGGCATTATACGAAACTTCGTTTTATTATAAGTAAAAATCGACTCTATGCGAGTTTCCATTGAAAATGGATACCCAAACTGTTTTCATTAGGAAACCTAAAGTTTTTTCTAAATTAATGTTAAGTGAGTTATTTTATAAATTAAAATGGTTTCAATGACCTGAAAAGATTGAGTACTTCTAATCTATGTTCTAAAATAGAATATAAATATGTCAATCTGTCTGTAGTAAGAATATTTTCTAAACGGTGCGCAGTAGCGATGTGACATTTTTTACAAACCATTCTAACTGCAATCTCTACGTAGACTATGCTATTTCAAGTTTTTTTCCCGCTCAAAGTCATAAACTTGAGTTTTATCGACGAGTGCTTTTTGCATGATTATCTGCGTGAAAGTCGAAGACAAAGGATCCCTGAATATTGTTCATCATCATTGATGATCAACAAGAGACTAAAAATATTAAAAAAATTTGTAATAACTGGATGCATAAAATTATTTATTATAAATAAAGAATAAGTTTGAATATATATAAAGCTAGTTATAAATATCTTCATTCAATGTAATAAATTTTAAATACTGCTATTACATAGGATGTAGTAAAAACGGTTCTTGTTTGATATTTCCCCCCACTTAAAATAAATTTATCAATAAAGACCATATACTCCAAGTTTATCCGACAAAATATTCTGTCCCCCTATGGGTATTGCTAGCAAGGGTACTGGTCACATTCAACATGTTTTATTATTTATATATTAATAAAAATTAATGTTATATTAATTTTTAATTTAATTTTAAGTGGGGGGAAATATCAAACAAGATCCGTAAAAACTTTGTAAATCCACTTAGAACAAATTATCCTTGAAGAGTATTTGTTCTTTTCTGGATCGTTTTATTTGAAAATTGTGTACTTTGGAAATTTTAGTTTTTATTAATTTAAAACTTAGCCTTTAAAAATGTTATTTAAACAACTAATTATTATTATTATTATTATTATTATTATTATTATTATTATTATTATTATTATTATTATTATTATTATTATTATTATTATTATTATTATTATTATTATTATTATTATTATTATTATCATTATTATCATTATTATCATTATTATTATCATAGACATATAAAAACATAAAAATAATTGTTCTGATTCGTTAAACACAGACTATACATAATAAAGACTATAATGAAATAGCTAAGGAAATTTCAACACAATTAAGTTATAAATCTGTTAATTAATAACAAGTCTCATTTGAATTTAATAGAAGATCACAAATCATAGTTTGAAACAATTAATATTAAATTATACATTGTATAATTTGATATTAATTGTTTCAAACTATGGTTTGTGATTTTCTATAATATTAAAAACTACAATTTCAAACGTACATAATTTTCAAATGAAACGATCCAAAAAAGAACAAATACTCTTTAAGGATAATTTGTTCTAAGTGGATTTAAAAAGTTTTTACTACATCCTATGTAATAGCAGTATTTAAAATTTATTACATTGAATGAAGATTCCAATATATTTTGCATTTATGCAAAGAAAGAATCTTTTCGGCCAAGGAAACACAATTTTTGACTTGATAAATTTGAGAACATTTTTTTTGTTTTTATTTGACCACAAAAACCATTTTTTATTTATTATATTCCCTTGCAAAATATGTAAAATATACAATACTATACAATTTTAAGTTTCTAAGACACATATTTGCAATTTACAGAATTAGTCACACTAAAACAATAGTTAATTTTTTGGGAGACTATTCTGTGTGAGGAAAATGTATATTGTTAAAAAGGGTTAGAACACACTGTTGTAAACGGTTGTTCAAAGTTCAATTTTACTGAGTGCAGCATGTCTTTTTTGACACGGTTTTCATTGGAACGTATTTACTGCGTATAAAAAAGTTAACTGTAATTCATTTTTCAGTTTCGTTTATCTTTTCAATTTTAGACAATCTATCAATATTGTGTTTTAGTGATTAATAATTTAAAATATAAGAAAAAGAAAATTTAATAACCTAAATAAATTTTACATAGTATTTGTAATTTGTATTGTTAGAAAACATTGGAAACATAAGATTTATTATTGCAAAAAACTGATTATCCCTCCGGAGAAAGTAATTATATTGTAAGTATCTTGAGCAATATACACACATGCATACATAATACAATATCGCACCTTTTATATTCGCTCATATATTAATATTCAATATTTCAAATTCAACATGCATAAATATTATTTCAAAATGGTATTATTTACAGTCATCCTACACATATATTGTGTTATTATTAAATTTAATTATTTTTTCTACAATTTTTCAGTAATCTAAAGTAATATAATTGGAAACGTAACATCACAATATATTTTTCATTGATTTAAAATAATATTTACATTGTATTACAGTTTCATTTCTGTTTTTTGGTACAATGTCATTCTCTATTTGATTTATAAATATAATAAACTTCTAAATTACACATTTCATTGCCTAGCACAGTACTAATCAATAACTCATAAAATTTGATCAAATTTTTTTAAAAATATATCGGCTTGGATGTCTTGAAAATAAAATGAAAACCAAATTGTAATTATTATTAAATTATTAGATTATTAAATTATTTTACTTTAACAATTATCCATTTTCACCATCGACAATAAACAAAATAATCTGAAAATTTGAATCTACTTCTTCATCATACGGTATTGTATATATACATTTCTGTATTCACTGCTTCTATACCACAGCCTTTTTAGATATCAAAAAATAAAAGACGAAGATATAGAAATGATCAAGACACTTCCATATTTTTAAATCAAACAAATTTTCAGCGAAGTTATTTTCATGAAACTGATACGCCTCTTAACACACCTGAATTGACACTAAGGTTTTTGGAGAACACTTCTTTCGTAAATCTCAAAACCACCAAACGTCTTTATTAGTTCCTGTGTCTTATTCACCAGACCTTTAGTCACGTAATTTTCAGTGATGGCTAAATTGAAGCTCTTATAGAATGCAATTAATTCATTCCTACAAAGACATCGAATGTTTGAAAAAACTTTGGAATGTTTTTTTTCTAAATTATATCAGAAAATAGTTATTTAGTTTTGAAGTTTATCCGCACTTGAAAATCTCAATGTAATGTACATTAATGAATAGTAATTGAAATTTACAATCATTTAAACAAAATTGTTTTTAATTAAAATATATTCAATGTACTTTATCAAAATTTTATATTTGATAAACAATAAATAATTCCGATTGTAATAATATTTTTCAAAGTTATCAGTACGAAATGTAGAAAATAATTTTCAAGTTCACACTAATTGTCTAATTTTCCTGTTTTGACATTCATTGATTGACGTATCACTGATTGACAGATTTGCATTCCTATGAATCACCGGTTATTCAGATAAATGAGGAACTCCAATTAATGTATGTATTAAAGGGTCATGTATGAGGTTTTCATTACCATTTGATTGGAATGACTTTGAACTATTTATACTTTTGTTTGAATGGGTCACCAAAATTGTTGTATACATTCGTGTTATCAATTATTTATTATTGCTTTGTAATTAAATGTATCATTACAAATTTAATGCAAAAATGTTATCCCAAAACAAAAGATAAATGTTTTTTTTATTTTAGAATGAAAATTCCAGTGCCTTTGAAAACGATATATTGTGAGATATTTATTTCGAATTTCGTTGAAGTGACTTTCGATAATTGAACATATTATATTGTTAGGATTCACTAGACATTCAACATTTCTTGGTGACAGTGTTAGATTTAATGTATTTTTCTAGTTCCATTTATTCAATTTTTGTACATAATATATTTTGGCGATAGTCCCAAATACGTGATATATTTTCATATTGGTGGTGCATAATGATCCGTAGTTTGTCATTTTAGTCAAACTTGCATTCATTGTTGATTTGTGATTAAAAGAATACAATCTTAATGTTGTTACAATTATATGGCATCATGAGATTATCAAAACTGTACCTCATCATAATTTGGATAAAAATAAATTCCATATTTTCTCATTCACCTTTGTTCTAATGTGTAAAATGAAAAGTTTTGTGAAAAAAATAATTTGTTTTTTTCTGAAAAATATTTCTGTTTCTATTAAAATTCTAAGAACTATATTTTATTAATTCAATATTAGCACCAGCTGCTTCATAGGTATTTAATGTTTGGTTTGATCTCCAGAATATGATGGCGCTTTATGGCATTGCCTAAAATATCTCATTTAAATTAAAACCCTTAGTTTGAATTAAAAGTGTTTTAGGATGAAAAAATTTCTGTTTATTTTTGAGATTTATTCTGTTGGAGATTTAAACACTTCTACAATCTGAAAAATACTTCAGTATAAATAACAAATGAGCCTATGAAATATTTAAAAGGCCGTTGAGGATTTGAATTTCAATTTAAAAATTAACGTGAAATCATAAAAAGAAAATATGTATTAAGGGTCAAAATGAATTAATCAAAAAATGTACTTACAAGTTGTTGATTCAAATTGAAAATATTAAATGAAAAACAATTTAAAACATCAAAATTACTTCCGTGAGCATTTACTTCATTCGAGCCAAAACATACGGCATGAAGGAAATGATTGTTAAATTAAATGGAAATAATTTAAAGCGAGTGAGTATAAAAGAGATCGCAATCAGTTTCCAAAAAATCTTAAAGTATAAAGTCATAACAAAGGGAGAGAAGAAAGTAAATTGTTTTCATTTACAGAAACGTCTTACTGTTGAATTCTAAAGCCACTATGTGCTTTAATATTTTTGGGTGGTAAATTTTGATATCAATAAATCTATTTTTTACGGGCGTTCTTTTATTTAATACCTAAGAATTAGAAAAGAAGTCATAAACAAATCCAAATATAAACCAAACAATGCTAATGAATGAAATACACCTAGGCCCGGCTGTAGGTTTTGCGGGGCCCCGGGAAAATATTATATACGGGGCACTTTCCCAAAAAGGAAGAAATGATACAGGGACATAATTCTATCAATTTATTTAATGAAATATTTATTTCTTCAATATATTCAATAATATACATGCATAGAAAATATTTTTTATTCTTATTTCGTACATTTCTCGACAATATCATCAAAATTTATTTATTTTGTTACCTCCTGCTCTATTGACAACATAGTCACCCCTCTAACCGATCTTGTTGCATGGTTGATCTTAGATAATTTTTAATTAACTTTAATTTGGAAAACTGCGTTCTATATATGTATTGGGATATACACCTAAGTCTATTTTTACACGGTGGATAGGTACCGTGTAAAAAAAAATCGTGTAAAAAAAACCGTGTTAAAAATAATGTAAAAAAATTACTAACAAAGAAAAAAAAGCATTTTCGTAGATTAGATCCAATAACAGCAGAATTAAGAATTTTTTTTTATTTAATAACAATAGTTTAGAAAAATAAGCATAAAAACCGTGTGAATTAAAATAAGTCGTGTAAAAAAACCGTGTTAAAGTAAGACCGTGTAAAAATAGACCGTGTAAAAAGAGACTCTGGTGTATACATCGACTATATTATCTTTGCAAATTTGTTTCAGGCAATCTAATGGAGTTTTAACTCATGAAATAAATTGTAACCATCAATATCAGCATTTTCGCCGTCTTGAAGAAATAGATGAAGATCGTTGCAAAATTTTTTAAATTGCCAATGTTGTGTAAAAAACCAAATACATCATTGAAACGAGTATACTGTTCAAATCTTTCATCTAGTGCAACAATAGTACAATCTACAAGTTCACTTTAAATAACTGTTTTTCATCGTTTCCGATGTCATCATTGTTTTCATAGGTATACATTTTTCGTTTTTTGGAAATACGTTTCGTTTTAAATTCTGGTGATATTTTTACACTACTACATATCTCACCACTATTAATTATCGCATCTTCAAACCCAGAATTTCTGTAACTTGTAAAAAAAAGTACGAGGATTTTCTTCCCTAATTAACGTTTGGACACCCGATTTTTTCCTTTCATGTTGCTACCGTTATCATAAGATTGACCCCGGCAATTTGACAACATTAAAATCCTGTTTCGTAAATTCATTCTTAATAGAGTCGGTAAAACCGTTACCAGCTGTATAGTCGACAACTATGAAATTAATAAAATGTTCAGCAATTTCAACATTTTCATCTTGTCTATCTACGATACGAATTATAACAGACATTTGTTCCAAGTGACTTATATCAGGGTACAGTCTAGAATGACGGAATAATACTTAGCTCGTTTAATTTTCTTTATTATAGTTTTCCCTACTTTCGAAGCAAGAGCACAAATAATTTCGTTTTGAAATGTATGGTTGAGGAAAAGCTTACGATTATTTTTATTGATAAAACTGTTTATATGTTCATTTAAAACTGCCTCAAATTTAGCAAGTAATTCTATAAACCCGAGAAAATTGTCGTTTTGGGATTCATAAAGATTTGTAGAATTTCCACGAGAACCCAGATTTCTATTTGTTAAAAAAGAATTATTTCTACTATTCTTTTTAAAATATTTTTTAATTTTTCAATTTCGTTGTCTCTTATTTTTATAGAAGTCTGGTCATTTGAATTTTCATGTTTCATACCATTTTCTAACAAATTCAGTTTCATTATTATACATTCGTATTGGCGTTGAGATGTTTCGTATTCCTTTAATCTATCACCTTCCAGTCATTAAAACCATTTATAATAGAATTATTCTCAGTCCTATTATGAAAAAAACTTGCAAACGAAACAATACAATTGATTTGTTATTTCACAATGAACTAACCATTTTCTTTGAACAATCTCTCCATTAGGCAACAATCTATTAAAATATTTTTTACCTTTATCTACTAGAGATGTTTTTATTTTGTCACTATTCAATTTACGTTTAACAATTTCTATACGCAATTTGTCATTTATTAAGTCGGGCCAATTGTAAAATTGGAAAATATTTAATTTCGTAGAATTCTGTTCCGTAGATGTTGACGTTGAAGGTTGATCTTCCGTTACACTTCTTTTAACTCCTCTTCATCCCCTTTTGAGTCCGCTTCATCTGCATTTTGATTATTCTCCGTTTGTTAACGATTTTCACTTTCTTTTTGCACAATAGGTTTGTCTACAGATGTAAGTTGTTGCACTGGTATCAAAAATTTGTCTAGTGCGTCTGACTGCGACTTAAATGTGATATGCAAATAATGTAATTGTCCATTTTCCCATTTATCATCGAGCTAGAATATCTTCGAATTCATAAAGCTATAGAATGCCAAGAAAATTTTCATACTTTATAATCATCACTCTTTCTGTTTTTGTCTCAGCAAAATATGGCTGGACTACTAAATGAACAATTTATTGCAGCCTAATTGTACCCTAAAGATATTTTGGTATTCTTACAGTCGGAACGAACTCTCTCACAAGAAAAATCTATTATGCGACAAATCTGCGAATTAAGCGATTATCGAGAATTTTTAATTTGTTATAAAATTAAATTTTTGAGTAGTTAATTGTAAATTCTGATTAGATATATTTGTATTTTCTAATAAAAAATATACTAAAATAATGCTAAAAAGCAGTCCAGGGTTGACGAAAACTGGTAGGTAAACAGTTTTATTTTTAACATATTTTTCAATTGATTAAATGCGTTTCTTGAGAACGCTTCAATAATAAAAGTGTGCGGCAACGTGTTAAATGCAATTGGAGTATTTTTGAAATATTTTTTGGCAAATGAAATCAATCCAAATTTCAAGAACTTCGATATAAAATTAAAATGCATTTTTAATACATATATTTAATCTTCGTAATTTTAGCAAATATAGTGTGAGGTTAATTATTTTTCTCTGAGTATAATTTTAGAATTTATTGAGTCTAGACCAGTTTTCAATTTGTTGACAAGCACTACTAGAGTTTATTTAAACAAATTTTTGTGTCAATAAGTGACACGTTTATTCACTTTCGACTGTAATTGTATATGGATCGAGTTGGGTTTGAATGACTTATTTATTTTCAATCTCGATATTCATTAAAATTTCAACAATAAATTATTTTAAATATTTGAAATCTAAAGTGATTGCCGATAGCAAACTTTTAATATTTGGATGATTGCTGTAGAGACATACAATTAACTTGAACAAATAATTTATTGTTTTTAACATTGTCGAAGAACTTGAACATCACTAGATATATCATTGTGAAGGTTTCTGTTTCCTGTATTTCTGACATATTTGATCCATTGATTTTGACTCGATTTGATGATTCTTTAACTCAGTGACAACTTCAGTTACTTCGTTAGACATGTTTGAATTTGATGATTTTTAAATTGAATTTGATAATGATTTTTGTTAAAAGTGAAAGTAAAAGATTATTTAAACAATTGTTTTTAATTTTTAATTTTAATTTAATTAATTTAATAATACATTTTTAGTTCAATTATTAAATTAATAAAAGTGCTAGTCAGAGGCACTACAATTGCGTTCATTTACAGAAAGTTTTATCGTGTGTAAAATTTAGCTAGAAATCTTAAAGAACGATAACAATAAATATACTCATTGAAAACTATTGGCCAGCACAAAATGATCTGTTTTTATTTACGCTTCAATAAGTGAGATGTATAGTGCAGGTTGTTATTCAGATAACATGCATGAATCATAAAAATAAAATTGTTTACTTTGAATGAATACCAAAATTCAAATATTTTCAAAACAGATGAACTTTCAATAAACTTTTCACCTTTATCATTAAACTTGTCATTCCTAAATTAAATCTGAAGTTGTCATGAAACATAAGTGTGTACATAACATTATATTAACCGAAAACATTATTATCAATCAAGGAGGAAATAAATTTCGTACATATTTTGAGTAGTCGCACAGATACATATTGTACATTATATTCAAAAAGAATTGATAAGGATTGTAGGAACATAAGACCAATATTTAAAAATATAAAATATAAATATATATCTGATAATTCCATTACGTTTGTTCGAACACTGAAAACACCGAAATTTGTAAAAAACAGAGAGAGTGATGTTGCTGAAATGATACGTCCGGTATAGAGATGAAGTGGTGCCATGTTCCACGAATAGTTGCATTGACGATTATCATATTGACTTTTGGAAATGACATATCTTCTGGTTGAACTGTATGTCACATAGAACTGAAATATACCAATGAGAAATCCATACCAGATTTTCCACAAAAATTGTTGCAATTCCAGAGTTTTGAATTTATGCTGAAAAAAAGGTGGCGATGTTAGAAAGATTGAATGAATGAATATTTAAGCAATCTCTTTTAATTTACTTCATTTAATAATGCACTTAACTTAATTATTAAATTAATATATTTATTAATTGGAATATCAGAAGCATTACAAGGATTATTTTTATAATCCAAAATTCTCTTCGATCACTGGATTTTTCTATACAAAAAGCCATTGTTCCAGAGAACTACATGGTATTTTTTCGCACTATAATGAAGGGTTTCTTTGACCGCATAGATTTATCTATACAAAATCCAGGTCTCATTAAAGAAGCCAAATTAAACTAAAATTAAAGAGATGTATATAAAATAATATATTTATTTTTATAAACATTAATTAAATCCAGGCAGTACAGCCTAATATACCTTAATTATTGGATAAATGGAATAAAACTAGATAAAAGGATCCATAAGATTATTGAGGTTGTATAAGTTTTACATTTTCATTCTAATCAGAGAATTAAGTTAAAAGGTAGAGAATACTTAAAAATTTTTAAAAATGGTTAAAATAATAAAATCAATAAAGCATCAAGGAATTACACTAACTTCCTAGTTCAAGTCGATCAACTCTATTTAAGAAAAAAATTAGTCAGCAAATTCTAAATTCCTGTTCAATGATAAAAGCGGAAAGTCGTAGATTTTTACAAAGTAATAATATAATATAAACATTACAAGCTTTGTGATACCCAGTGCAAATCCCAATAGTAGACTAGTTTCGAGCTTTTGGCTCTCATCAGTACTATGCAAGAGACGCGAACATTTCACTTCGCGCCAGGTAAGTATACAATATTGCTGATTCAACTCCATTGCATACTTTACCTGCTACACTGGAAATCACATCACTTGCAAATTCGCTAAACCACAGAAAACAAATATCTGTAAACTTGTAAATATGGCGTATGAAAAATCTTGGTCAAATGGCGATGCTCAGATGGGCGAAGGCTATTTATTTATTCTATCTATTTTGCTGATCGATCTGATCTATTTATGCTCTTTCTTTAAAAACGTGGCTCAATGCGCTAGTGCCTCTTCGTATCATAATTCGACTGATTCCAAAAATTGTTTTTGGTGCAAAGTCAATTTACAAAAACAAACTATTCAGCTACGCAAATAAGCTGTTAGGAATAGGCCTGGGGCCTTGAGTGTAAAATAAATAAAAATTACTATAATTAGAAATGGTATAAATAAAAATAATAAAGAATTACTGAAAATAAAATATAGAGTTAAGTAATTACTATAAATAGAAATAAGTTGTATATAGTAATATTTAATTATACTGTAGTAATTATAATATTACTAATAATATATTAAATAAATAATATTTATTATAAATACTGGTTCAAAACGAGAACCAGGGACGCAGAATTTAGAGACAAATTATTTCGAGAATAATTTAACAGTAGTGCAATTTGGCGAAAAAAACGTGATTAGAAATCACCGCGAAAATTTCAATTAGAGCGATAAGACTACATCTCAGATTTCGATCGGTTGAATTTAATATAAATTGCTAACGAGAGCATTTCAGCATCAGAGAAGAAACTAAAATTTAGTTAGAGGAGATTTGTGAGAAAATTGCAATTGCATTAGCGTTCGAGGAAGAAGAGATTCAAATTATTGTCCGAAGAATTATTTTCAAAGAAAAGTAAAATTTTTGAATTGAGGGATAAATTATTATTCTGGTGAGATTAAATAATTTTAAGCGAATACAAAGTATTGATAACTTGCTTTCGTATTCCCTGGGTGCCCCAAAATAATTCCCACTTGCTTCCCCAACTCTTATCTACTTTGCGATCGTTGTGCTACACAGGAGCCATCAATCTCTTGCAGGCTGAGATAAACAGCAGGGATTAACAAATCCATTATCTTATATTTGTACAATAGTTGTAAATTATTATCTTGTAAATTGTCAAATAAAAGTTTCATAAAGAGAAAGGAGTTTGTTCTTTATTCATCATATTAAACTTATACGCGCAACCACATTAAATATAATATATTTATACCTATTTTTATTTATTTACACTTATTTTTATTTATTGGAGTATCATCAGTACTATTTGATGTATTATCGTGGATTTTCAAACTTGTTACAGTTTCATGTGTTTTTTTCAGCACAGTTAAAAAATCGACCATACCAGAGCTCAACATTATGAAAAAATTTATCGTAAAAACACTTGTTGATTCACTATCTACTAATCCGAAAGTTCGAATTTTGTCAAGGGTACTGCTTCCTATTATTTTTAAAATTTTTTTGTTATATATTATCCATTTATTTCAATTTCTTTTCTTTTATTTTAAATTTAAAAAAAAGAATAATGATAAAAATGTACTGAAACAGTTTTTATCATAAATCATTTTGTACATTACAGTGTTGTTTTATCGATTCATTAAATTATATAATTCATATTGGAATTTTAATATTTCAAATTATTTTTATATGTATAATTTTATTTAACAAAATAATAATTATGAACATAGAAACGAATGATCAATTAGAAATTTATAAATCAATGTGCAAACAACAAATTTTAGTATGAATAGTATATATTTGCTTTTCTATTTGCTTTTCTTTTTGCTTTTCTACATTAAAACATCTACTTTCGTGTAGATTAATGAAATCCTGAAAAATGAAGTCAAAAAGCTTAATGAACGACTAACAGAAGCAAGCAAGGATAAAATGTAAGCCTGTTTATTTTATAGATTTTTTTAAAGTTTTTAGGTTTTTAATCGAGCAAATTATGAAATTAGATCCAAGTTTGTTAACTCAAGAACCAAAAATTGAAAATAAATAAAAATTGCAGCTGTTTTATGTTTTAATAATTTTATATAATTTTAATTTTTGTTTGATCTTTTTTAAACAGTCTTTATTAATTGTTATAATTTGATATTCTTTAGCACTTTAAAGAAGTAAGATTTTTATTGAATTAAATTTGGAATTTTAACTCCAATCAGATAAAGGGCCCTCTTGAAGAGAAAATGCTTTATAAGTTGATAGATATATATAAGGTAATCTTGAAAATTTGTTTTAGTTTAAGTTTGAAATTGTATCATTTTATTTGCATCTAAAAATCCCTATTTTTTCACAGATTTAACACCTTTTTTGTTTAATCAAATTTTTGAAATCCGATATATATATTAACTATTTCCTTCTGTCTTAAAAGTATATAATTGAATTATGAATGTTAGTGGCTTTATCATTTATTTCATTCATAATTTAAATCAATGTCTTTTAAATTTATAGACCCGTCTGGTATATTTTGAGCTACTAGTTGTAAAAATGTAAGTTTTATGAAAATTATTGTTTATCATTCACATGGGACGTTATGGATACTGCATTCTTATAAGTTAGTTACTCAATAAAATTGACTTGTATTTTCCTTAGGCTACCCATAGTTATTGAATGCGGATAGCAATGATCTAACCGTATCACAAATCAGTATGTAAACATAATGGTGAGCACACTTAAACGAACTGCTGTTCGGTGCATCGTTGAAAGATGTTATTATGTTGCCCTTTCACAAATCGCTAAACTTGGAAACTTATCAGCTTTACGTCTTTGCAGTTGATAAATTAAATTTACATTTAGATTAAAATCAAAATACCAGTGTAAATAAAATAAACCACTCGAAAACTATAAAATAAAATCGTCATCAATAGTCAGGGTGATGCTTGGTAGCAATTTCCCAATAAACTGTTCCTCATGTCATGCATCATCCTTTCCTTATACAAGTGGTTCTTACTTTCCTTTTGAGTCTTAATTATTAGTTTCAACATTCTTCGTAATGACAGGTACTCCAAGAGCAAAATAACTGTTATCACTCTCCTTTCGATTGGTTTAATCTGTTAAAAACCCTATTATCGAATATCCGGAAGAAGATGGATACCTCAATTTATTGGATTTGAGAATTAAAATAGAAGCAAATACTCCAACATACGGGTTCTACAGAAAACCAGCTCACAAAGAAATATTTATGCATCAAAGATCAGCGCTTCCATACTTACAGAAAGTACATATCATAAGAAACGAAGAATAGCCAATCAATGCACTGAAAAAAATGGAAACTTTAAACAACAATCAAATTTCAATAAAATCCTACACAGAAACGGATACCACGGTGAGGACATTGAAAGAATGAATTCTACCCCAAAAAGATCTAGGAAATTAACACAAAAGAATCAGAAATATTTCTATCTTAATATCCCATTCATCAGTGACATACTCGACTTCAAGATCCTGAAAGAACTTAAACCTACCGGTCTTCCAATTCGGATAGCACATAAATCTTGGACATTGAGAAAAGCTCTGGCAAACAACATAAATAGAGAAAACAATTGCACAATGAAAAACTGCCAGACACCAAAAGATATGTGCTTTAGAAAAAACATCGTCTATTGCATCACTTGCAATGTATGCAATTGAAATCTACATTGGAAGTACACTCAGGACCTTGCACCAAAGAGTTAAAGAACATCTAGATCCTGGTGGAACATCCCCAACAATGTCAACCAACAGAGGAAAGAAAAAATATTTCAATCGAAATCATAGCTAATGGAAACATCCAAAAGAAAAATGTCAGATTCAAAGAAACAATTCTCATCACAAACAGACGGCCAAAAATCAACACTAAAGAAGAAATCAATGAAATCATGAATTTGATCTGTTGTCATTGACCTTGAGAATAACTGACAATATATAAAAATTAATATAGAAAATTTTAGGAAATATACTTTCAAAAGATAGGATTTAAAAATCAAAATTGACACATTTATTGAAATATTTAAATAGCGTATATAAATAGTTATTGAAGGCTTTATTTTAAGATATTTTGAAATATTTTATTAGGCTTCTAGAAGCTAATTATAGAAGCTTTATAAAAATTTAAAAAATTTTAGTTTGTGTCATTTTGAATTTTAAATGGTATTTATTTTATTTTTAATTTTAATTTTCAATAAAATTTTAGAAATTTTTAATAATAAAAAAAATTCATAAAAAGAAAGTATATATTATATTTATAACCAATGAGAATTAAGAAAAGGAAATAAAAGAAAGATAGAAATGTATTTTCGAGAAGAAGATTGCTAAATTCTAGTAGAATGACAAGGACTATCTTATAGTCGAAAATTTTTTCATTAAATACATTATTTGCGGCAAAAGGCTTAAATTATCACTTTATTGTTTTGAATATAATAATAATTGAGAGAAATTAATTAATTCAACATCGAAAAATGGTTTACACTAATTTTACAATAATTTATAGAATATAACTGAAAAATAGTTCTATTTTTTAGGATTCTGTGGCTATGTAGAGGTTAATGTAAATTAATAAATTCGTTCTGATTAAAAGACAACTAATTTCTATATATTTCTACCTTTTAACAACCTTAAAATTTACAAAATTTTCATTTTCAAAATGTAATTAACAAATTTTTAATCTCGTCCTATGCTATCCCCTCTTTAAAATTCCGACTATAGTTTTTAATGATAAAATAATGACTTATTTAGTATCTTAATCCTTAAGTGAACAAATGTCACCCGGAAAATGATTATAAAAATTCGGTTTATACGAATGCGTGATTATTTACCATTTATGCATTTTACATACATACAAATCTGCGCATTTTAGGATTAGGAATTATTTTGGTCTTTATATAAACTATATTGCTTATGTGAAATTTCACCTAAATCTTACTATGATACTGCTATTAACATAATTTTCGAATTCCAGCCAGAATATATAGAACTTCTCAATGAAAGCACTAAGTATAAAAATCCAAAGGGTGCTCGTATTTTTTGCAAATTTAAAAATTAAGCTTTTAATTTCAGGCTATGAAACTCATTTTAAGATCATTATCGTATCCAATAAATTTGTCAAACGATCGTTGTCGGAAGTTTGTATTTGTTAAATTTAATTATTACTTATATTTATTTGAGATTAATTACTTATTTATAAATAACTAGCTGGGCTACCCGGCGTGGCTCGGGCACATAAGTCGTATAGTAAATTGCTATATTTTATTAAATGCGCTTGAATTTTCAAAAAGTAATTATACATCGTAAATATATATTACATGTTATAAGCATGTGGAAATTAAAAGAAATTCAAAACTCAAAAGACTTAACCTAAGAATATAAATGTGGGGCCAAGTGATTTTATTTTGTAATAATAAGGATTTTTATATTGGATTCAATTTAAAAAAAAATATTGAAGTTTTTTCTGGGCCTAGCCAACATTTTGATCCCAAAATTTGACTCACTTTTTCCCGAAACTGTGGCACTGACATCAATTTCACCCTTAATTTTACGCACATTTACTTTCTGATTTAATCTACAAAATCTATCTTTGTTGCAAAATTTGCAAACTATTGGTTTTGGATAATCTCGAATATTATCGCAATTAAAACATTTTGTTGTTCATATTTTATCACACCTTTTTTCTTCCCTATTATGATAAATTATAAATCTATTATTACGATTTCGACCAATTTTCAAAACACAACAGATGTGACCAAATTTCGTAAATAAAGACCAGGATTAACCTCTTAACGGTTTAACCCGTATATATACGGGCAGTCTTCATAGTAAATTAAAATGGAATTCTGCGCTTCTGTTTCGTTTAAGATTATCCCGCATGGATTTGTACGCTGTCTGTACAAGCCCAGTATAAATTTCAGCCAATTAGTATGCCACATTTTTGAGACAGTACACGCCCAGCGCAAATTTCAGCTGTTCAGAGTGCCAATCAGAATTGCCGCATTACATTTACAGGGGAAACTACGCCCAAGGCTGGTCGACCAAGTGTAGCCAGTAAAAATTTACCACACCGTCTGGCCGGAAAGCACTTCACTGAACTAATTCATCCTTCTGAGAATAAAAAAACGTTGCTCGCCAATGTATGCTTTGCGCTCGTTTGAAAGATGCGAGAGGCAAAAAAATTCGAAGGGAAACTCGATATCAATGTGACAATTGTAAAGTATCTTTATGTATAATAGGATGTTTTAAAAATTATCATACTGAACCTAATATAAATGTTGAATAATATTCGAATAAATTTCAAAGAAAATGTGTTTTTATTTGTTTTATTTTGTTTTATATATTCCGTTGAAAGTTGCAATATTTTTTATCAAAATTTTGCAAATATATATATATATATATATATATATTTTACCAATAAAGATTTTGATAAATTTCTCTTATCAATTACATCGTTATAACATAGTCTTTCAACGATAACAATAAAAAATACGATCTTTTTGTTTATAAAGGGTTAGGCCAAGTCGTGATATTTCGTTTCTCGAATTTTATGATTTCACGTATATATACGGGTTAAATTTTTAGGTCGCAAAAAAATATTTATATTTTCTGAACCATATAAGATTTTGATAAAATTTTCTTATGGATAACATCCTTATAACTTAGTCTTTCATTATTGACAATAAAAAAATACGACCTATTTTGAAACGTTTTCCCCGGAGAAATGGGACCGTTAAGAGGTTAAAACCACCAAAATAAATTAATATAAATAATATATTCAAATTTCAAAGGAAGTTTATGACATATTTTAACGTAATTGAAATCTTTCCGACAGTTCTCGTCATCTTATGTTTACCTTTAAGTCAAAAAAATAATATTGTTGTAATCAATATATTCAAATCAACAAAACAAATTCAAATGTTATGTAGGCTACTCCTCTCAAGTAATCCAATAAAGGCACTGCTCCAAATGGCTGACCAAAGATTGCAGACGTCCATTAAGGCGGACGTATTTTGTCTTGAATGCCTCTGGATGTATAAATCCTGCCCGAAACCTCTCGATTTTCAATTCGTTGTGATCCTGTTCTCGACGAAATTGGTCGACCAACCGGCCATCTCAACAAACTTTACTCGATAGACAACTATTGATGCCTGTGTATTGCTGTGGCTCAGGGTGCATATTCAGATTGAGATTAACAATTTTTAAGTTTTGGAATTTTTAATTTACAGTCTGTGCGCTTTTTTCTTGCGCGCTTTTGTTACGGCTCCTGTTAGAAAGAGCTTGGAGACTATAAATCAGTAATATATCGATGTTTTTGATATTCACGACTTTTCGGCACTGCCTTTTTCAAGTGAATTTGATTCAAGCTCTTTTTAATTAATAAATAAAATGGAAAAAAAATCAGTGGTGAAATAGGAAAAAATAAGGAGGTTGTAAAAATATTCCTCTCATGCCCTTGTTTTGTGAACTGTGTTGCTATAGAATGTTCAATTTGAGATTTTGAGTATGTGAGACAAAAGTTTAGAATGTGGTCGGTTTTATTTTATGATCAACTGCTTCAATATTGTTAAGCAGTGGCACCTAAATTTATTTTTAGAGATATAGAATGGTTCATGAAACATTACGAGAAGAATTTCACGGTGAATTAAAAGCGATAAATTTAACGGTATATCTAAATTTAAATTATTAATAATATTTTTCTGTTTTAGACAAAAACAATTAATGAGTGGGAGGATAGTATTTAATTGTTCGACATTTATTTAGTCTTTAGAAGGAGTGAATTGTATTCATTTCATTAAAATGTAATTTCAGTAGTTTCTTTTTAATATTCCATTATCAATCATAAAAATAATTAATTTTCTTTATTAAAAATTGTGAATATTACTCTTAATTTACTATATTTATAAACTCAAAGATAAAATATTTTGTCCAAGAATTAGAGGTATTAAAGGGTTGTTTTGATCACTTACTATGGTCTTGGTACCTTGGAAATGCCTTCACAAATGTTGTGTTGGCGTTCTAAAGGAATCTACCTAACTTAACTCAGAGAAAGTTTAGATCGTCAATGGTGTTATCGCTAGGAGTGAAATAGGTTATTTCCAAGGTTAAGTTTAAAACACCAAACAATGCTATTTCAAGCAATTAACTGTATACCTGCGTGGATAAGACGCGTTGGTAATGTATACAGTGGCGGAATGCATGGACAGAGGTGAGGTGGCTTAATTCGACTGTTCGACCCTCACATGCCTTAACGATCAGGACTGTCGTTAGAGGGTCTTACAACTAAAAGAAAACAACAGAGGTCTGACCCTGTAATATTATATATTAACCTTTACGACTTCGGAGAAAAATGTTGGTCTAGATAAAAGTCTAAACGGGATCTACTGCCATTATATTAACTCTTGAATTTGCAGTGGCCTGGAAACCTATTTACTTAACGAGAAGTTGAGCTCAGTATAATCTGGTTGAATGCGTCTATGGTAGTCATGTGATATTTCCTTATACTCAGGTTAAACCATTTTGCTGCTCAAAACATAACTAGACAAGAACACTTCAAACTTTAGAGACAAACATTTATTTCATAACATATCATTTACATGGATTGTTCTGATGCTAGTCGAATTTACATCAAATCATCTAGCCGAAAATCTGGGGCATCTAAATCGGCATTGAAATAGATGTATGGCTCTGACGATTGTACGTTTACAAGAAGAACCTGCGATGTGGCTACTGGATCTGCTGGTATCATGGCGAATAATTCGAATAATTAGGTCGGTGTGGACGAAGCCTGCGAGTTTTCGTGTAGTGGTTACGATTCAAAGGAGTGATTCTGCTTGTGATTCTGAGGAGTGACTAGAGATGTGGTTGTTGCTGCCAGAGGTAATTGCGCCATAGGTGGTAGAAGCAGAGTTTTGGCCGACCAGGTGATGAAGGCGCATCACTTCCAAATTCATCATTTTGTAGCTCCATTTCTGTGTAAGTACGGTTTAGGAAATCATGTTGCCCTCTAATGTGTACCCTTTGTGCATGGATTTCTGTCGGGCGCTTTTTCCAACCGGAAGATTTTCTGGTGGAGTTCGTGGGCCTTATCTGAAGTTAACCAGGAGGCTTCTTTTCTCGTAAGTGCTGCAAAGCGATGTTCAATTGAATTTCCTTATTACTGGATAGAGTTTGTGGCTTCATGATGGCCTATATTTCGAAGAAAAATATATTATAAGCATAAAGAAACGAGCGAACTAACGCTAAAAATTTAAATTACGGAATCGAACATTTAGCATTGTTACAAGGGAATTCAAACTTTTAAAATGAGAAATTTTATTTACGAGGGTTCCTGATTAATCTCCTAACAAAATGATTAAGAATTGCCATAGTTAACTTAAATTTAATTTCGTGTTTATCAATCTTATTTTAATTATTTTGTTAACTACTAATTAAAATTTAATATATTATCTATTAGAATTATGCATTAGCTGCTGAATTTTCTTAGACTTTTTGTCTTGAGAGGGTAGCTGATGGAATATTTATCTAAGTAAATCATGATTAAAAATATATTTGCAGGTAGATTTCTTATCGGACAGCGACTTGTCGGTTTTATGCACACTGTACTATTAATTGTGGGTAACCTTTGGCTATTACTTATTACTTTTGGTTGGTCTAATTGGGTCTAACAGTTCAGATGTATGTGGGAAGTTTTGGCTATCAGTATTCTGACACAAAATCACTCGATGGACATTTAACATCATTCCTTGTTTCCCCGAGACAGATCTTTTTCTTAATTGTGAATAAAAGACATGGGATTAATTTTACTTTCTACCACATACTAGAATCCAGATCACACTCATGATATAGATTCTAGCAGGGTTAATCGCGTAGTGTCCTCCGCCAGGCCGAGATGTCGGTCATCAAGTTTTCTACCCTCGTGGGTTGTCCACCTCCACTGTCTTAGGTGATCAAACTCGGCCTCTATTGTTCCCCCGAATTCCGAAAATTGAAAGCTTCAAGCCATGCTACTGCTTCCAAATGAAGACCTAACCTGCCAGAATTATGTTGTAGAATGACACAAGGGCCACCTGCATACACTCCTAAATTTCGACTGGGTAGTCTACCAAACGCCCATAAATCATACCCCACTCGACTAACTTCTGAACCCGAACGAGGAACTGATCCAGGCATTCCAACAGGTTCGTCCATTAGCCAGTTGGCTAATCCATTTAAAGATTTGGACTGTCTCACAAAAACTTTTCATAGTTCATTTTAGAGAAAAAATTCAACTGATTAAAAATACATAATATAACTAAATTAAATTAAGAAAATGTATTTAAATGTAACGGTTGACACAATGAACACAGAACATATTACAAAACCGAAAATTAAACTAAAATAAACTTGTTCAAATCGACAAAGTTGCATAAACGTCAAAAAAATTTAATTCATAAACAGTGGGTAAAAAGTGTTTTTTGTTTCATGTGGAGCAGCCTTTATATGTGTTTTCCGACTAATCAGGCGAGGGCATGACCTCATTGGCTGATGCGGGTTTTATTTTGATTAAAACCGATTAAACAACCGGAATTTTTTTGAAATATATTTTATTTAAATTTTCATAAAGATTTAAATTTATTATTAAATGCTATTTCCATTTATTGCTTTTTTCCAATATGTTTTCTTTCTGCAACATCTTGCATTTTATTAATTTTAGTTATTTATGTTTTATTTTTTAATTAAATTTTTGTTTAATTTATTGTTTATTTGACGTTTATTTTATATTTTTAAATAAACTTTTTATGATATATATGTAATGTTTTGCCAGCTCCAACAGCCCTATTTTAATTATTTTTACTTCATTAATTTAATTGTTAATTAATGACATAAACTATACGATCTCTAATATGAAAATTGCAATACTATGCTTCGGCTATCGAAAAGGAAACAAATCTAGGTCTGACTTTTAATGATTTTTAACTTGATCCGAATTGTCAACTTGATTTGTTCGAAGAGATATTATTTGTCATTTCAGATATTCAATCAATATTTTCCAGAAATAAGGAATGACAATATTTATTTTCGATTTTTCTTAATGTCGAGGCTCTCAGAATCTCAATCGATGGTTCCTATATAAATAAGAACACAAACGCTGGTTCAAAAACTTTATTAACTAATAACAATCATATACCAAAAAATGAAATCACCTTTTATAAAAATTATACAATTGTTTGGTTTATTTTTCCTTAATGTGTTCCCTTTGCTATAATCCTTACTTGCTACTACCTGAGCTCGGATAAATAATTTTGTATACTCGAAATTATATTGCAAAGTCAATTACTGAATTTGCAACTCTCAGCTTACAATTTTTGGGTGATTTGACTAAGAAAATTTGTGGGTTATATAGTCATTTTTTGTTGCTCTCCATATCAAGTGTAAATGTCTGTTTTTATTATTATTAATAATTATGTTTTTTCTTTGCACCTGAAGTGCTCTTTAATAAAAATAAAGTTCTTATAATATATATACGGTTTTTTTAATTTGTGCTGTTATCAAGAAACCCAATAGTAAATGTAATATTTAATATATGATGCCACCAAGAAACCGAAGTATCAAAATATAATCAATTACCAAAATTAAATCAATAAAAGTAAAATATATAATTACAGCTTAATAACATTGTCATAATAACACAAATAAATAGGTTAATAAATCACATGCAAATTTTTAGTGTGTTAATCATATACTGTCCTGCAACCATCATCGAAGTTTCGAATTTCTCTCATCATCACTCCTTGTTCTGAATATATATGTAACCTATATTCCCTACCATATAATATTTCAATCTCAAAATCTTTAGTGTTCGCTCAAAATCTTCTAACATCAAATTTTAATTAATTGGAGCTTTTTATTGATTTTAATAATATTTGTTACACTTTCCTTTGTTTTTTTTTCAGGTTTTAATACTGTTGAGGTCTGTAAATTAAAATAAATCTAAATGAAATTTAGGTTGAAAATTTAAATAAAATGTAAGCGAAGAAAAAAGACAAATAAAAGCGTGATCATGCACAAAATTGATAGTAAAGGAAAGTATGATGGAAGCAGTATTGGGAAATGGCTAAAGCAGTTGCGAAAGGCAAGAATCCGGAAATCCGTGGAAAATCGATAAATTGTAAAATCATCGAAATCGAATTGGGAAAACGGGACAGGTATAGATTAGCTAATGGTCAACAAGATGATGATTAGAGATTTATCAGAAAATGGTTAGGAAGGGTCGAAAAGTATTCAAATGTGTAAAAACAGAAAACGTTAATTAATTAATTAATTGGCTAATGGAAAACCCGAGCTAATGAGAAATGCGAGCCAATGGAGAACTCGAGAGATGAAGGAAACCCGAGCTGGGTAAACAAGAAGAAAAGTAAACAGAAGGAAGATTTGGGCTCATTAGTTTGACACAATGATTAATTGGAAAAGAGCAAAGAGAAGATAGTGCGTGTAAGAAGGCCGGACGGGCCATTTATTATCTTTGTTCGTTGGACCATTATGGGTGACAGCCGAAGCAGATATGTGGAAGCGAATGTCAAGCGAGAGATTGGCTCGGCAATAACCATTTGTCATCCCGATTTCGAAGAGTACATAAGGAAGGGGAAAATCAGAGCAAATCGGCATTTTGCCTCAGCTAGGGTTAAAAGAAATCGAGCTTAGGAAAAGATAAAAACAAATTTAGGAGATTAAGGAAAAAGAAGATATAGAATAGGAATACTAAAGTGTGAAAAAGGATTGAATCAAAGAGAAAAAGGGAAAACGTGGGCCAAGAGAACCTAAGGAACTAAAAGGTGAATATTATCTTTATCAAAGCATCAACACTGAGCGGAGAATCGGTCAAACTCGAACGGTTGGACTATTGATTATTGATTGTGTATTGTTGAGAGAAAATATAATTTTGATTTCAATATACTTTGGGTCGTTTATTGTGTTGATTTAAAGGACATGAGGAGTCAGAGGTAACCGACTTAAATTAACTGAAAACCCAACAATACTAATCCCAAGAAAATATAAAATTATGCGCTTGCAAACTGTTTTTGTGTGGGTATTTCCAGTCCGCAGAATTGAATATGAATTTTCATACGCCATGTTTGCAAGTTTACAGATTTTCTGTGACCAATCTAAGAAAAGCAAGCAAATAGAAATCTTCACATCTCCTGCATAGTACAAAAGCTTGAAACTAGTCTACTATTTAGACTTGCACTGATTATCACAAAGCTTATACCGTTTAATTTTTTTGTAAATCATCCGACAAAAAAAATTAAATATTTATACGTACAATTTATCTGTAAAACTATATAGTATAAATAAAATTAAAATGTATAATTAAAGTAAACCAACGCTTTCAATATTAACATTTGTATTATACACACTGAAATATTCCTAAAACTTCCTTATTTTCCAACACATCTGAGAAAATAATAATTGAGTTCTTATTAATATCATTATATAATTGATCACATTATAAAATATATAAATTGAAATATTAATTTCCATAATATTTAATCTATCTTTCGAATTAATCGACTTTTTTATTAATATTATTTTTATAATTAATTACATTAGGAAATATATAAATAGATGAAATATTAAGGAAACATGTATGGAAACCGTGTTGAAATATAACTGCAATGATTCCCTTTGAACATCACATTCAATCAATACAGAAGGAATAATATTTTCAATGAAATTCAAATGTTACGAGTAGATAAAAAAATAAGCGAATTCAATCGTGCTGATATTAACATCTATTAAAATGTACACCAGAGTATTAAAATGTCGACATGTCATTTGGCCTCTGAAATGCTACATAATGCTAGTGAAAATCTATTTGGAATTTACTGATGCTATTGGTTTACTTTTCTCACTGATAGCATCAAGGATGGGTTGACGTTTGTGGAGGTAGCGAATTTCAAGGTTGTTCAGTTCGGCTTGTAAATCTGAATCTATCCGATTCAGCAGCTGTTGAAGTTCATTGTAAGATTTTGTTTCCAGGTTACGATAGATTTCTTCTACATTTACGAAAGCATTTGGATTAAGTGGCCCACATGGGCTATGAGCAGCTGATTCCTATGAAATTGGTTTGAAGTTTTAATTTGATAATAATACTAAATTTAAGAAATCAATAGGAACATGTATTTAAAAATTCAATAATATCATAATTAACCAATTAATGATATTTATTTAATTATAAGAAAGTACCACTCGAACATTTGTTTTACGATATATTTCGACAGTTTTTCTCAACATCGTCAGGTAGGATAGTAAAAATGGATTTAATGAACAAATTTTTATTCATTTAAATAAAAGTATTCACTTTATTAAGTTAATTATTAATTAATTTTTTAATTAGAATTAAATTAAAATAATTATAACAACAATAATTCAAATACTTACAATTTAAAACCAAGATTTTTCAAAAACATTCAAAACACAAGTTTTCACAGCATTTGTACATTAAATTTCGGATCCAATGATTTTATCAACAAAGCTTCACAAATTACACGTTACCAATAATTATTAAAATTTTAGAATCAGACACGCCTATTTATCTCATACAGCCCTTATTGTATTCACTAATATTGGCTCTCAATCGATAATGTTCACGAGCTCGAATATAGAAATAACGGGAAGTTTCACCAATTTATGTGGCTTTGCAAATTATATGGATAAACAAGACCAGAACACAATCTAACCGGGGTTTTAGAGTTATTAATACACATTGCATAATTTACATCAGGGTTTACCAAACTTTTTCATTGACGGAACACTTAGCTTATTTTTTAGGTTGGGTAATTCATAAAAGTATAAATAACAATAGAAAATGTTATTGAAGAAAAATCAGCGAATCAGGTACAAAACAATCCTATCTACCACATCTTTTTCATGCGCACAGGATGAGAGATAGTCTTTCTCACTCATTAAAAATTATTGGCACTTTTATTGCTGTATCCAACTTCTATGTACTAAAAATATTCGCCTGCTCTTGACGTCATAACACTCAATGAAGTTTAACCGTCGCTCGTCTTTCATTATAAAGTAGAATATGTTCAATTTTCTAAATTTACTCCAAATTTTTGCGAAATATCTATTTAAGCTCCGCGGAACATAGTTTGGGAAATCCTGTTTTACGCGAATTAAACACGTTATTATAATTTAAATTCACCATCTGCTAGTTTATTTTTCTCTTAAAATATGTAAGACAATAACAACATAAATTCAGGTTAATCATCCGTACACTCACTAGAAAATATAGAATTTCCAATTGAAGCATTTTAATCTTCAAATATCTATTAATCTGAAAATTGGAGAGATGCTGTTATCTAACACCATACTTCTTTCATTCACAGAAACAGATAGATTAAATTTATTTATAACCATTTTTCATCAACACTACTGAATTTTCGAAAATAAAGATAAAGACAATGAATAAAGATCAGTTTGCGAGGTGTTTTCGGCGGAGTTAAATATTTTGGATGATTATTCAGAATAGTTTAAAATGAATTTGAGTCAAGAATAATTATTCTATTTAAATTTTAAATATTAAATTCTTTGGATAAATATTTTAAACGAGTTGTTAGCACGATTGAAATTTAAGTCGTAAATAATTAAGATTAAAAATAAGTTTTTAATTGTAAATTTTAAATTTAAATAAACAATTAAGTCGATTTGAATTTAAATATTGAATTCTTCTGATAAATAGTTTTGAGATTGTTGATTCAATGCCAAAAAGTTTGTTTAAATATTAAACAATATTGTGATTAATACAACTTGGAATGAGTTCAATTAATGAAAATGTTTTTCAAAACAACTTAGAAGATGTTCTAGTAACATCTAACAGAATTCTTCAACATATTTCTCTGATACTTAAATTCATAAAAACTTTCAGAAGTATATATATCGGTATATGTATACCAAGAAAGCAATATTATTTTCCTGTTTCACACACGAATATAAAAAATGTAAAATGTTCATATAACTCAACTCAAAAAGGCTCAAAACACCCCGGATTTTCAAATATAAGAAAAATTTAATTTACATACCGTTTATAAACAATGGATTTCTTAAATTGGAATTTTTTATATTTTTATATTTGCCAAAAAACTTATGCCATTGGTGGTGCTAAAGGGAAACCCAGTAACTCCATTTATTTGTTGATACCATTCATTATTGAAAAAAATTGACTTTTGAAGTAGTAAACTTAAGAATTTCACGAAATTGCATTCCATACAATATATGATGATCAGCGATGTTTTCATTCCATATTAAGCAACATCAATAAACAGTTTCAACAGACTAAAACATCAAATGAGATTGAGTCTATTTAGCTGTGCAACGCAGGAAACAAATTCAAAACAATCTGCATTAAATCTCTGATAGCATTAAATTAACGTGCAAAATGACGTGAACACTTGTGTTTTGAATGTTTTTAAATATTTTGGATATAAATTGTGGGTATGTTAATTGTTATGTCCTTTCAATTCAAATGAGGTAAAAATTGAGAGAATACAAAATAATAGTTCCAAGGAAATGGTCAAAATGACAGAAATCAACAATATTAGAAAACATTTGTAGCAATGAAAGAAGAACTCTGAAGTTATTACCCAAATGGATATACTCAACCACAATAGAAGATGATTGGCACACTACATTAAGTATGGTTGTGATATTGAATGTAAAATGGCATAATGATTGGTTTACATGTATTGAATGAAAAATATGAATATATAACTAATAATGATAATTGTATATATGTGCTCGAAGCGAATATTTAGTGAATGGTGTAAGGATGAATTGAAATAAGATAATCATTGAAAAATAGTTGAGTATGCTTGTAATGCTAATAATGTAAATAATAATATAATAAATTAAATTATCGACTAAGTGTTCCAATATTGATCGACGAGAACGAATTGTGTGATAGATAAAAACATATAAGAGAAGATGTAGAAGTTTAGTTTGGAAAAATGTCATGGTATATTGAGATGTGTAAATGAATCACCAGTTTCGAAAATGATTGAACTAAATATATCACTTCAAGTAGTAGAGACAAGATAGACGAAAATTATTGAATTTATAATGACTAAAGAGGTTTCACCGAAACTGTTTGTAAAATAGACTTCTTAAGGAAGAATTAGTTTATCAAAAGATACAAATAATGCGGGAAGGAACGTAAAAGAAGAGTGAGTCAAACCAATGTTAAACACTATTTTGTATAATTGTTTGAATTATGTTAATTTTTTTTTCATGACACATCGTATTTGAAAATTCAAAAATTTTCACATTAAAATTTTAAGGCTATAGATCAAAATAATATAGTGCACGATATTTCTGCAGAACCTTTATCAAGTGTTTGTGCCAAAATATCGTATACCTTATATATTGTTTTGATTTATAGCTTTACAAAAGATAAATTATTTGAAAATATAATTCTGGAATTAAAAATGGAGTTTTTAATTAAACCCACAGTCACATTGGGGTCAGAAGTTCGAACAAGTCTCTCGACAAATCAATAATCTACCAATAGATCTAACTTATTTAGAAATATTATTATTAGATAATTATTCATTTTATCATAATCTTATAACACTTGTTGATCACCATAAACCAGGGGTGGGGAACCTGCGGCTTGCGAGATGCATGCCGTTCTTAGATATTTTGCCGAAATAGGTTGATTTAAAATTTTATTTTAATTAACTTGATACATGACATTGTAAAATAATAATTCCAAGAAAGGTATTTAATTGTGAATTATTTGCCAAAGTGCAACTCAATCTTCACCAGGAACTTCAAATTAACCGTGATTAAAAAAATTCCGTGACAATTTGTTTAACAAAAAAAATCAAAACTTTTATTTAAACATCAGCCAAAACCAATGGCAAAAAAGAAAAGTTGAGGATGAAAATATAGAATTAAAAAGTGAGTGGACTGAAAATTAATCGTTTATGTCAAATAATAGTGGATTCCCAATATGTCTTATTTGCAATGAAAAACTTATTCAAAATAAGAAATTTAACGTGGAAAGACATTTTAATAAAATGCACAGTGAATTTGCCCAAAAATATTCTGAGGGTAATTCCAGGAAAAAATTGCCCTTGAGCTACAGTACAAAGTAGTTAAACCCAGAATATATTTGCCTTATGGTTAAAATCATCAAGTAGTGTTACAGCTGCTACTTTTTGTGGCTGCCCAAGAAATTGCACATCGTGGAAAACCTTTTTCAGATGTAGAATACTTGAAAGAATGTTTTATTAGTGATTTTCAAAACAAAAGTGAAATTATTAAAAAAATAAAGACATGCCACTGTCAGCAAGAACTGTGAGGATGGCCACTGATATAACTAACCAGCTTGTGGGTCTTGTGATGCGGGTGGTATTGCACAAGTGGCTCTCATTTGCATATACATAAACTCTAAAGCACCAAAAGAAGAGTTGATTGAACAACTGCCATGCAGGAGACAGACTCGAGGAGAAGATATTGCAAATGCAGTCTCTGAATGATAGCAGATAAAAAAATAGATATCAACCAACTTATATCAGTTGTTACAGGTGGGGATACAAGGATGAAAGTGAGAGAAAAGGGTTTAATTACTTTTTAACAAAAAAGTATTAACCATGATGTGATTTCTTTTCATTGCATTATTCACCAAGAAGCAGTCTGTGCACAAACCTTCCCAGATGAAATGGAAGGTAATGGAATAAGTAGTTAAGATTGTTAACAAAATAATGGCAAGTAGTACGGTATTACCTAAAGGCCAAGTTCTGAAGCGATTTGTTGCTTGTCTTAATGAAATAAAGACCCTGCTGAAACAGAAGAAAATGGAATATTCTGAGTTATCAGACCCGATTCGTGACAAACATTCTACTTCACTGTTGACATGACTTTTCACTAGAACATTTTAAATAAAAAGCTTAAAGGAAATGGTAATTTTGCTCTTGGAAGAAATGCTTTCATTTGAGCACAAACTGTCTTTATTTGCAAGAAACATTGGCACTGGTAAGTTATTACACTTGTCAGCACTAAGAGAATACATGCAAACTACTGAGAGTAGCATTGACTTCGAGTTCCTCAAAAAACCTGTTCAGAAAATGGCAATTTCATTTGCCGGTCACTTTCAAGAATTTAGAAAAGAAAAGGCACCTTTGTATTGCTAGATTTAAAGGATTCTGTGTTCAAATTTTACACACCTGATCCATGAACTTGAAAACCTTGAACGGTCGAAATCAGCCTTGTAACTACAACACAATTGGTCTGAAATTAGTGAGCTCAAAAAACAAGATTAAATTATCTTTAATGTTTGAAACTGTTTACCCGACACCCATTTTCAGCTGAAGAAATACTACAAATAATAGGACAGATAGCATATATACTTGCAATCAAATTGAAAATATTCTTACAATGACTGAAGGAAAGAGAATGAAAATTTATTCAGTTTTAAGAAATGCTAAATTCAATATTTATAATCTAATTTTTATTCAAAAAATGTAAAGAGATGTGAAATTTATTAATGTTACTTGGAAAATCTCAAATATTAAAATTGCAATTCCAACTATAATAGGAAAAGATGCAGAAGATTTCTCGTTTATAGATGATATTAAATACCAGTTGCATCAAACATTTATAAAATTAGAGACAAACGTACTGATTCAAAACTCGAATGTGGATTCTACAAAGATTACAGCCCAGTCGTACTTCACCTCCCCCAGAACATTGCTCAATAAGCACCTGGAAGTTTGTCATGGCATTACTACAGATCTGCAGAATATTAATGATTTCTTCTGTTATATTTGCAAGTTCAAATTTGATTCCCGTAACAAGTGAGAAGATCACACAGAACACTCAAAAGGTTTTTGGAAACTCAGGACCAGCTTTATCAATATGACGACTGTTGTACTCGATACAACTTGTATCTTATACCGGAGTTATATGTGTAACCACAGATTCGATAAAAAGATGTCATGCACAAGTCACATAAAAGACAACAATTCCATCGACGACAGTGAGCTGAATTGAAGCATGCTAACATAATCATTAATTATTCCAGAGACCACTGAAAATGCTAAACCAAACCCAAAGGTAAATATTCCAATAATTTATTATACCATTATTGCATGCTAAATCTAGAAATGTTATAACATTTCGTAGACTTCATCAAAAAACGGTTGAAGTATTTATTAAACTGAATATAAATGAGTTTATTTTCGAAGTGTAAAATCGATTACGCCAGTATTAACATAAAATATACAAAAGTTATTAGATATTTAAACAATCAAAAATTTGAGCAGAACTTTTCATTATTTTTGATGATGCTGAAAACCTGAATTTCATTTCCGTTATAGATGCATTTGAAAGGGAAAGACATAAAAATTATTATATTAAAATGGGTACTACTTTGTCAAGAAATCTACTAAACAAACTGAAGCTTTTCAGCATATGATCGGAAAATTTACACGTGTTTAAAAGATATCCAGATTGGGTTTGCTAAATATTATCTGTGTTCTTTTTGAAAATAAATAGTTGAAAGCCACGCATTCATTACACGTCATCCTGGAACATAACCAGCAAAAATAAAGTAAAAACAGAAAAATTAAAGCTGTAACAATTTGAAAGATTCAAATGTGTTAAAAATTGAGGAGTTTCATAGAGCAAATAAATTATTATAGGAAGTTGATAAAAGATTATGCAGAGGATTCCAAACATTTAAAAAAAGTGGTTAGGAATCAACGAAAAACCGTTGATTTAGACCAGGGATGTCCAAATGCGGTCCACTATCTGAAATGGAGAAAATGTTTTCTGTAAACTATGAAAAATATACTAAATTATGTGAAGATTTGATTGAAGAGATTGAAAATGAGTTAAAATTGTTTAATGATCCATTTTCATTTGAATATGATAAAGCACCAGTGGACTACCAACTTGAACTAATTGAACTGCAAAGTGAGGAAGGTTTAAAAACTTTCCATAGAGAGAACAAATTTCGTTTATTTTATAAGAAATTGCATTCTCTCAAAAATGAATTCAATCAAATTCTAAATTTATTCAGAAAATTTTTATGCATGTGGGGAAGTACATACTCTTGCGAGCAGTTTTTTTCAAGCATGAAAAACATTAAAACTGCAGAAAGAAATAGGTTGACTGACAGATATTTAGCAAAAATTCTTAGAATTAAGAATGCATCCTTCGATACAAATATTAAAAACACTAGGGCCTCTGCCCCTGTTCACTTCGCTTCACCAACCCCACTAGAACGTGGGGTTAATGTTAAAGTTAATATCCAGGGTATTCTTGGACAGGAGTAAGATTCAGTTTATTAATATATTTACATAAGTATGATAAAAGATAATAGCATAAACCGTTTCTAAGTAATATAGAACAATAAGTACAAAAGAATAAATACAAAAAAATACAAAAAAAATTAAAAAAAAAAAAATTTTTTTTAAATAGTAAAATTCGGATGGAGGGGACCCTTAGCTTTTTTATATATAGAGAGATTATGGTTGGAAGACAAAGTCAAAAATTTCATTGAATAAATATTGGTTAATTAAATTAATTTTTTTTATGTATGACTACATATAAAGATTACAATATTTGGAATGTAATAATGTAAATAAATAGTATTCACATGATTTTGTTTTATATTGTAATTTTTCCATTAAATTGAAGGGGATAGTACCAAAAAAATCGACATTATTAAAGAATTCACACTCCGACAAGCGCACCATGAGCTTCACGTCCATGAAAAAAAGGCTGCAACATTAAAAAAAACCTCCTCTACCCCCAAAAAATCTCAAAAAAATTTGAGACCATTCCCTAGGCTTAAGATATTCTGGTAGTTTTGCGGCCCAGTTAAATATTTAAGTTTGCAACGCGGCCCATTAAATTAAAAGGTTGGACATCCCTGATTTAGACAATGTGAAAGTGCATTTATAAAACTTTAAAAAATATTTATCGACTGGTTGAGTATGAATATTTTCTATTTAGTTGGTAATTCATACTTACTAAAATGTCCTCCAAAATATTAAAAATCTAAAATAAATCAAAATTTTTTAAAAGAATCAAGTATTGAAATGATATGATATTATTTGTTTAAATAATATGGTGTCATATTTAAAAATTAAACAAATAATAGTCAACATAATCGAGGTATTCGATCGAAAAACAAATGATTTAAAATTCTTTTGTTGAATCTACAAATTTTACATATGAGCCCGATAAACTCTGTCATGCTCTTTTGAAAGTTAATCAATGGTGATTTTAATACCGTATTTTTCGGAACATAAGGCACACCGTGTTATAAGGCTGCTAACGGTTTTATTTTCATACATAATAAGGCGCACACATTAAATAACACAAAACTCCGATAAGTCAAACTTTATTCAACTCTTTTACAATGCTCCGAAAAATACGCTAAATTACACATTTTTTTTGCTTCATAGAACATAGGGTTTTTTTCTAACTTATCTGAATTTGTTTTTTCAATTTCTCGACTTCTATTTCGGAATAAAAAAACAGCTGTTCGTACTAAATTTTTCAATGTAACTGTAAAATTTCGATGGTATGTGCAAGTCGAAAAAAATTAATTGTTATGTATAACAAATTTTAAAACCAATTAATTAAATTTAACTGACTTTTCTCAATTCCAAGATCTCATAAGTTTAGATTTGTATTAAAAATTTCCTTTGTATACATTTTGGAACATATAACAATCAATATGATTACTATCAATCAGTGGCGTAGCTAGAAATTTTGGGCCCCTATGCAATGAGTCATAGATGGCCCCCCCCTCTTATACTGCATACACAAGTGAAATAAGTGCGGAGCACCATAGCGCCACAGGGGAAAAATTTTTGGACCCTTTGGAAGCACAATTAAATTAGACCAGGGTTTCCCAAACTTTTCCAAACTTTAGTAACTCTCGAAATTTTAATGGAACACATTGTTTATTTTGTACGGTATGAGACCAGTGGCGTAGGCTTACCCTAGATTTTTTAAGGGGGAGGGTAGAGTGTTAATTGAAAGAAGGGCTCATAGTTACAGTTCTTTGGAAAGACGATTTAATTAAATAATTAGAGCTCAATATACAATATAACAGTATAAATCGTTATAAAATGATAGTAATGTATCAGGGACAAATGTGTATAGCCGACAAGCGAAACAACTTTTTCGACCCCTATATGAATGGGTGATTTACTTAGATAACTAAAGTTGCTTGCTCATACAGTATATTATTAGCGAGGGAGAGGCAGAGGGGATTGCATAAATAGGTAAAATGCAGGTAAATAATGTACTTAATGCAATAAGTAAACAAAACAGTGGAGCTTTATTACATAAAACCACAAATCCGATCATTTGGAGGTCCCTGTTGACAATTCATATTGATATTGCAGCCAATATGAATACAAAGTCTTGCAAATTAATAAAGTCTATTAGAATTTTAATATTGCATATATCAAATGCTGAATCAGATATAATTTCAAGGTTTCTACACAAATAACATAATCGAAAATAGTTTCATTTTTTCATAACTAATTTTAGATAAGTCAACAAAAATATCATTTTTAGATTAAAACTAATAATATTTTGAACAAAATTAAATAACGAAGCTTCACTGCAAATCTAATCAGAAAATATTACAATTCAAACATTGTGTACTGTGTGAATAGTTCTCATAGTTCTAACTTATAATAGCACTAAAATTAATGAATACGTAAACAAATAACCGTATCAAAATTATATTATAATATATTTCTACTAAAATTTGAAACAGGAGTTTGTAAAATGAGAATAAAATTTAAAATACGTAATAATTTTTCAAATAAAATTTCGTTTCCCCGCTTTGAAACAATAAATACCTACAAAAACGACAATATCATTCAATATTGCCTCAAATTCACCATACAAGATTTTATAAATGAATGTGGGCTGAGTTTAATTTAGAAAAAAATGTGTTAAAGCTAGTTAAATATAGCACAATATTTCCATGAATTAAACAAATATTTTTAAAATTGTAATATGCAAAACCTTAAATCTCTATAAATCAGCGGTTCTTAAGGATTTTTAGTCACGATCCAAAATCCTAAAATATTTCTCCAAACGACCCAAAAAAATTTTTTTTTGAATTAAACATATAAAACACATTGAGGCCTATATTCATATATTTATATATGTCGTAGGCAAATGGTAATTTTAGGAAAATAACATTTGGCTAGGCAAATGCCATTTGCCTGGTCAAATAGCTTTAGCTATTATTTCATTTCCATTGCTTGCGGGTATGTGGTGTTGAATGTACGTGTACCCTTGTGACCCGTACCCCTAGGGGAACAAATTATGGAAATGAAATAATAGCTAAAGCTGGCAATTTGCCTAGCCAAATGTTATTTTCCTAAAATTACCATTTGCCTACGACATATATATGTAAATCCCAAATCCAAATATTCTTCTTAATATTCATGCTTTTTCATAATGAGGAATATAATTTTTCAATTTTAATAATTTTTTTAAATAGAAAGTTATAATACAGTTTTTTAAATTATGTAAATTTCTGTATTAATTTTTTGAATTGAATATTTTAAACAATACTCTTAAGAATAATCAAATTTAATTTCTAAATTTTCTTCTGAATGATCATTAAAAAGCTATTTTTGGTTAATAGTCATAAGAATTTTCTTATAAAACAAATTTTAAGCTAAAGTTCGCTTGAAATGTAAAAAATTTTTCAAAGAATATTAAATTTGCCTCAATTTGTCAAAATGCTCCGCGACCCACGTTTAAGAACCGTTGCTATATAAATGAAGAAAAATGGAGTAATGCCACTATCATTTATAACGGATCATATAAGGAAGCACGAATAACAGGGTTATAATTGCCAATTGATAATGGTGAGAAACCCTTTTTATAACTAGAGGAAGATGAAATGTTATTTAATTACAATCAGAACTGATTAATGTAGTTTTAGTGTAGAATACTTAGGTAATTTATAACACCCTCCTAATAGACTCGTTAATACCTAGATCATATTTTTTGGGATAATAAAGGGCATAGTGAAAAAAAGATAGATACACACAGAAAGCATAGAAATAAAAGGACATTTGGTCACCGTATTTATGGATTCAACAAATAAATTTGTCGTTTTTTAATGATTTTAGATATTGGCATTACTCTAAAAATAATATTTATGGATTGAAATTTTTTTCACTTTTGGCAATTGGTTTAGCATCAGAATTGGGAGTGTAAATTGATTCTATTGAGTATGATATTTTTTGTATAATTAATAAATGAAAAAATGACTTAAAATTTCCTGTAGATCAGCGGTTTCCAACCTTTATGATACTTTATATCTTTTTTTAATATATATAATAATATAAACACGTTTTAAACAATAATAACTTTATTACAAAAAAAATTAAAACTACAATTAACAGAATAAAAACAAGGTTTTGCTATAACATACGAACATGTACATTTGTATATTAAATTACTATATATTAATAACCCTACGTCGGTAGCGCCCATTTTTCTTACATTGTCGGTCGCGTGAGGTTTTAAAAGGCCAGGAGCTTAGAAAAACCGACATAACTTTTTAATTATTTAAGTTGCAAATTTCTGTGTCTCAGTAGCTGCCTAAATGACAAGTACGCACTTTGCAATATATGCGCGGCTGAGTTTGCGTACGACGCCTGAGTAGAGCAGATTTTTGTTCGCACGAGGGCTTGTAAAGACCCCACGCGACCGATTACGTTTTTTTTTGCTTGAAAAAATTTATAAAACCTAGAAAAAATATCTCAAAACATTAGATTTTTCTCTTTTTGATGACTACCTGAAATATATAAGTACTATACAAACCGTCACACGAACACAACGCCGACATATTATGCACTTCACAGTAACAAAATGAAGTTCGACCAGCCATAAAAAGATGCATAGATTGCCCTCAAAATCCTGACAGAAAATATTCGACAGTATGCGTTTCATGCGGTAAAATATATGCCCTAGACACGCGGCGCCAATTTGTGTAAGCTGCTCGGAAGATCAAAATGTAGAGCAGGCGCGTACGCAGGATGAATCCATGGGGGGTTTATATATATTATTTTTATATATATAGAGGGGGGGGGTTATATATATCGGCATTCGGAATATTTCTTAAATTGTTTTAAGTTATATATTTATTAATTATAGTTTTTATATTGTTGTTGGAATCATGGGGGGGGGGGGGGTTTAAACCATCAGTAACCCCCCCCCCCCCCCCCCCCCTACGTACGCGCATGATATAGAGTGATTATATATATATATATATATAGTTATAAGTATCTTGATGATTAAAGGTAACGAATGCCCGGAATTTGACATTTCTTGTTATTATGTAAGAGTTTAAATTTTGTTATTTTTTATTTGGTAATTTTAAACTCGAAGTGCTAAAAATGACGAAATAATAATTATGGTATGAAAATTATGTCTTTACCCAAGGGTTTTGGCGCCTCCCGGGTTGGAAACCACTGCTGTAGATACGATACCTGACAATGCATCACCGGTCATACATTCCACCATTAAATTATAACGCTGGAAGCACTTTGTGCCGATCAGAGAAAAAATTAATGCAATTTCAGTGGGAATAAATGTATTAATGATAACCGGTGATCAATCATAAACAAAGCATCAACAACCAACAACAGCCACTAGCAGTGCAATGATTTCAATTGACATTGTATAAAATCCAAGGTAAGCGATTTGTCAGTTTGAAAACCAGCCATGGCTGTCAACCAGTATAAATTGGGGTTATCCGCTAGCAAATTAACATGAAAAATGTTAAATCACTAAGTTTAATAATTTTGTATAATCGAATGAAAATAAGTGATTAAAATTTAATTTTTTTTAATTAAATAATTAATTTATTAAATACTTTAAATTATTTAACATGATTTTACAATAATAATGAGATATTGACTAACCTTAACACCATTTTCTTGCAGTTTTTTCTGTTGAGCTAACTGAGATGAAGATTTATTGGATTTGTGAGGTTGCTCAGTCAATGTGTCACCACCAGCCTCTGAATCATCATCTGTTGCATTAATTAACATTGTAGGTGCTTCTACAGAGCTTGACAGACTATCTCTCACAATCATTGAAGATTCTGAACTCAACGAAGTTACAGTATCACCACTACAACGTACCATCGTCCCGTTATCAGTCGTTCGTTCTTCATCAGTAACAGATCCACGACTTTGAATTGTATCTTCTTCGTGTTGACGATTTTCTCTAATTTCATTTGCTTGCTTAATTGTGGCTATTAAATGATCAGGTGATAGTGCGTTTATGATAAATTCACAATTCAATAATAATTGTGACGCACTCGGTCTTTGATCAGGATTCTTTACCAAACACTGTGTAATAAAATTCACAAAAGACGGAGACCAATTTGATGGATTAAGCAAAGTTGGAGGTGGCTGAGAAGGAATCATAAACAATGCTCGCATTGGGTGTATATCTGCATAAGGAGGTTTACCATCGGCCATTTCAATTGCTGTGATTCCTAAAGACCAAATATCTGCGCTATAATGATAACCTATCTCTTGTATGACTTCTGGGGCCATCCAATAAGGTGTACCTATCACAGTGTTACGCTTAGCAAGAGTATCTGATAACTGGCCAGCTACTCCAAAATCAGCTAATTTAGCGTTACCTTCTTCTGTTAAAAGAATATTTCCAGCTTTAATGTCACGATGAATTTTTTTCAACTGATGAATATATTCTAAGCCTTTTAAGCTTCCTTGAAGTATAATAGCGATTTCTTCTTCATTGCACGTTTTATTCCTTAAACGCATTATGTCAGACACTGATCCAGCACCACAATATTCCATAACTATCCATAGGTCATGTGAATCATAAAAGCTCCCATAATATTGAACAATATAATTGCTTTTACATTGTTGCATAATAGATATTTCTTTAACAATATCTGACAGTTCACTGTCAACAGGAACTAATTTAGCGGCCACAGTAAACCCATTTTTCTTATGCTTTGCTTTATACACGCTACCATACGAACCTTTACCAAGCTTAGATTCTATTTGAAAAACTTCCGATGGCTCCTTTTGTAAATCATCATCAAGCAGCTTCTCCATCTAAAATTTATTCTTATGTGAATACAGAACAAAAGTATATTAAATTTAATTAATATATTTGAAACATTTATTATATTATATAACTTTAGATAAAATGAAATTTTAATTTTATCTACCAAATTTCTTAAAAATGTGTTATGATTTATAAACATGTTTATTTATTAAAACATTGTTCGAAGTATAAATTCTAAAAATAATAGAAATTAATGTATTTAGATTATAAACACAATCCAAAAGTATTTTAAAATTTAATTGGAAAAATAAATTGCTGTTTTCTTACACTATAATTAATACAATTTTGCATTAAAAATATTCAGATAAATGTTACACAAAAATAAGAAAAATAAATTTAATGAGATTTCTGTTGTTGAGATTTCCTTACAAAGTTGGTTAATATTTGGTAAATAATCAGATTTTTTTCAATTTTACACATCACATCATTCAGTTGGCTTCTTAATTTGCTTTTTATATACCGTATATACTCGTATATAAGCCGAAGTGAGTTTTTATAGTCAATTTTTTGTCCAAAATCAAGTACCCGTATATAAGCCGAGGTAAAAAAAAATAGCCAAAATCTGACGAATTATTTAAATAATCACAAAATCTTGTTTAATTGGGTACTTTGAAAATATGTTGCGATGTCAAAATTTTCAAAATAACTGAATACAGAGAAGAAAGAATATTTAATTCACAAAAATAATAATTAATATAAAATTGATTAAATAAATATTTTTAATCTTACAAGAGTGTTAATATGATTTTTTAAATTAAAATTAATGTTTTTTTGGCTGGCAAAAAATATTGGTTTTTGTTACCCGTATATAAGCCGAATGGAAAAAATTAGCTTAAAAAATTGCCCAAAATTTCTCGGCTTATACACGAGTATATACGGTAATTCACATTGGAAAATAATTGTTCACAAAATATGTTGATTCAAAAATTGAGAGAAGCCCAAATGCAAATTTCTTCAGCTGAAAATAGGCATCGGGTAAATAGTTCCAAACATCGAAGATAATTTGATATTGTTTTTTGAGCCCACTAATTTCAGACCAATTGTGTTGTAGTGACAAGGCTAATTTTGGCCGTTCAAGGTTTTCAAGTTCAGATTCAAAATTAATTAATTTTCTTGAAATTATTATTTTACAATGCCATTATGTATTGTAGTGTATTGTTATACTATTTTTTATTTGTAATTAGGGTCTCTAGTGTGTTGTTATTTTTGTTGTCGCGTGCTGCGTGCGGAGATAAAATAAAACGTTAGTAAATTATCGCTATAGAAAAATTGACAAATTCAAAATAAAATTCAATAACAAGAATAAAAATTCGAGGATACAAAACTATATAAAAACAGAAGTTATAATCAGAAATCATACCAAGTACAAAAAAAGAAAGATCATTCTTAGGATTATTATAAAAGAAAAGAGGATATACAACTTTAATAATTATTATATCAGTGTGAGTCAAGACAAATCCATATGAAAATTAGTCAGAGGAATTTCAAGCCCAAAATTCATTATGAAATCTTCCACCTCTATTAGTAAAGTAAAGCGCTACAATTAATCCTAAAGTCCTTACAGTTATAGACAAATCCACCGTTGTGTCGATTCTTTTGAGTCGATTAATCTCCAAAATATCGTTATTATGTCTACAGCAAATGACAATCCAATCACAGGAACCCGACCAGTTTACGAATTAATATTTTTTTGGTTAATAAAATTTTTAATTTTATTTAATAGTTATTTCATATCATATCTACTATGATATACACAAGCACCCCAACTGTCCCGAGACAGTATTTATTTAAAGGTGACTCTGTTGGGTTCAACAAATTTCTATACTAACAATCATATTCACAATTTACGATAAATAAGATCATTCATAACAACGATAAATAAGATCATTCAAAACATGTATCAAGTTAATTAAAATAAAATAAATCAATTTAATTTAATTAAATATTAATTTAGAAAGTAATCAATTTTCAAAAATATCTTTATTGTTTATTAAAACTAAAATTGAATGTGAACATTTTTAAATGAACCTATTTATGTAAAATATTATCCAAGAGCCACATGATGAAATTATTTCGGCAAAATACCCAAGTGCCACACGATAAAGCTCAAAGTGCCGCATATGACTTGCGAGTCACAAGTTCCCGATCCTTGGCCTACTCTCATCGTTCAACATTCCTCACTGGGCCGTTTACCTTACCCAAATCGCTTAACATGATCTCGATTTCACAGTAGTTTATTTTTTTGACTGTTCTTTTAAAGCCCTTTTTCAAAACAACTCTTCTTCTGTAATGTATTCCTGATATTTATCTATGACAAAGTTTGGCTGTGGTCCCAGCTTTTTGACTGGTTCATCTGTCTGCATTTCGAAATCCATTTACTCGTCTTTTAATTCTGTTGTTGGTTGTCAAATAAAAGATATTCTTCATCAGAGTAAATGTTTTTGGAAAAGGATTAAATGTTTTTGGAAACCCTATAAATATTCTTCTAAATCACAGTCCAACGTACTTCTTTCTTGTGGTTCTCGTTTGACGGTACGCACAAGCTCTAGTTTCATTTCCTCTTGAATGAAGAGAACATCATCATAGCTGTCCGTTAGTTTACTTTTAAAAGTTCTGAGTGTACCATCTCGATTGAATTTCAATTCTAGCTATTATAGTTCATTATCATTTTCATCTACATGTAGGGCATTATCCTGATTGCTTGTTGTTGGTTGTTGATTAATATTTCTCAAAATTTGGTTTTTTAATGCACTGATATATTCCATTTTATTACTACTTCCAATTTCGTTTCGATCCTGTCGTATATGACCTTCTTCCTGGATGTTATTTTCTTGCCATAGACTATTATACCCCTCAAGTTTCGAATACAAACTATCACGGCCCTTTGGTTGTTATTGATATCACATATCATCCTTGCTTTCACAAACATGATGAGTCTGTGCCTTTATGTTGGCGACAAATTATGGTGAGTAAAAGACATTCTTCTGTTACAAAGAAAGAACTGCTTGAATTGAAACATACATCATTGTTGCATTAAATGTTTCCAACATTATTTTAGTCATGAATCCTCTGTCAGCTTTTGGAATTTTAAAAAGAACTCGATCAATTATTGATATTGTATTGCCGAAGGCAATAGATTTAAAATAAACAAAGATATCTTTAGAGCTACAATCTTTGTCAACACTTATGAATTCATATACATTCTTTGAGTTAAACCATTTAATAATAAAAACAAAAGTTTTTAAAAATTCGAGACAAAACACCTTTTTTAACAAATATCTCTAAAACTGCAAAAAATAAATCAATTAATTCTAAAACATAAAAATCAAAATTAACTTGCCTCGCTTCTGTTTGCACAACCCAACAGAAATAATACAATCAATACACAATGCGTACACAAACGCGATACATAATTAAACTCAGGATTGACCACCTGTATTACGCATAAGTATCCGAGGAGGATCTCTGGACTCAATTGTTATGCTTAATGATTCATGTAGTTTCTAATTTTTTCTCACAAATTCTCCATAACATTTTACCATTTCTTTCAACTTTATTTTTAACTCGAATACTCGTGTCGTATTTTGTCTTTTTACCATTAATGGTATTAGGTTTCTCAAATATCCTAAATCAGTTACATCAACTGGGATTTTGTTTATTATTCGTAATGTTTGATTATCATCGTAGGGCCATTTATCCAATGTCTCTTGCCATTCCTATTTCAGCTCTTTGTGTCTGTTTGTTTCTGCAACCAATTTTTCATCTGCTTCTCTAGTCTCTCTTAACTCCTTATCTAAATCTACAAAAACAATAAATAATATTTAATCAAACCTTTAAATAAAGTTATTTAATTTTTTAATTAATGGAAAACTCCATTTGGTGCAGAACCACACATGAAAGACATTTATAGTTTTCTCTCAATAAGTTTCCCATTTTGAGCTTTAAATTCATTCAATTCATCTCTCAGACCGTTCATCTCATCCTTTGCTGATACCAATTCAGAATATTTATTTGCGTTACCTCAGACTCATTTTTTAATCTTACTCTGATGAGCGATTCATTCCGTAAATCACATAAATCACATTATACAAGAATACAACTTACCACCAAACGAGCTTGAAAAGTTGAAAAAAATTCATATGGCGCTGAAAAATTGATCAAAATTTAGCTAAAAAGTTGAAATAATGAATTTTCAGTGGGTATTTATATATTAAAATTCGAATGGCTTTTACAGAATTGGTTATCGATTGTTTACAACAAATTTTTTATTCATTTCTTTTGAGGTTTCCAAATGTACAAGATACCAACCGTAGTTAAATTAATTATAAATTTATTATTTTCATTTTTATAATTATTTATTTTAAGATGAATATTCTGCCATTATTATTAAACTGTTAAAGTTCCATTATCCTCAACTTCATTCAATTCTCAACGATCAACCTGCGAATTGATTCCGGACCTGGTGTACAATGAAACCAGGATTTGAATGTTTGAGATCTTACACAAATTCATGTGGGATATCAAAACCAATAGATTGATCATCGAGAAGGAAATCAAAATCCCATGCAGTTGAACAGGCTTCAGTAAAAGCTCTTCGAATATTTTATTACATTCGTATTGTAGATAATTAATAAACTTTAGTGTCCTTTTATTTGATAATAATAATATTAGTAATAATAGTAATAATAATAATAATAATAATAATAATAATAATAATAATAATAATAATAATAATAATAATAATAATAATAATAATAATAATAATAATAATAATAATAATAATAATAATAATAATAATAATAATAATAATAATAATAATAATAATAATAATAATAATGATTTCCAGTGTACCGGGGAAAGTATGCAATAGAGTTGAATCAACAATATTGTATACTTACAGTAGTAGGATTGGGGCCATCCAGATCAGGGGCCCTCTGGATCACATATACCCCCTCCCCCCCCCCCCGAAAAAAAAAATTTTTTTAAATAAAAGGTCAAGGTCAAGGTCATTTAATTTTTAAATTAAATTTTTTGTTTTAATTAAGTGATCTGGCGGGCTCATACTTTTTTTCATCCCAAAAATTAATGTTCCCATTATCCGATTTTATTGACCGATACCTCATCTTAAAGCTCAGTCCAAGACCTTTCGAATGAGCTATAGGTATCTTATATATCTTTAATAGTTTTAATGTTATTAACAATTGATGACCACCATCTTTTCAACGTTAAATTATTATTATTCAAAATATTATTAAGTGATCCAGCGGGCTCACACTTTTTTTCATCCCAAAAATTAATGTTCCCACCAACGGATTTTATTGGACGATACCTCATCTTAAAGCTCAGTCCAAGACCTTTCGAATGAGTCATGGAAGGCATCATCATCATTAATATTGACAAAGTTATTAACATTTTACCAAAAATCATTTTCAAGGTCATATAATTATTAAGTGATCCGGCGGGCTCCTACTTTTTTTCATCCCAAAAGTTATCGTTCCCATTATCCAAATTTATTAATTGATAGCTTATTTTGAAGCTTGGTGCAAGACCTTTCGAATGAACTATTACAGGTATCATCATCATCAAAATTGTCAAAGTTATTAACGTTTTTCCGAGACCATTTTTCAAGGTCATTTAATTTTCAAGGTCATTTAATTTTCAAGGTCATTTATTTTTTCAAGGTCAATTATATTTTCAAGGTCAATTATATTTTCAAGGTCATTTATTTTTTCAAGGTCATTTATTTTTTCAAGGTCATTAATTTTTTTTTTCAAGGTCATTTAATTTTTCAAGGTCATATTTTTAAATTTAAATGTACAGAGTTCCCGACAACGATAATTATTCAACGATAGCTCATTTTAAAGCCCGGTCCAAGACCTTTCGAGTGATCCATATAAGGTATCATCATCATTAATATTGACAAAGTTATTAACAATTGATGACCACCATCTTTTCAACGTTAAATTATTATTATTATTCAAAATATTATTAATTGGCCGGGCGGTGACCTACTTTTTTTCATCCCAAAAGTTATCGTTCCCATTATCCGAATTTATTAATCGATAGCTTATTTTGAAGCGTAGTCTAAGACCTTTCAATTGAGCCATAGAAGGTATCATCATCATTAACATCGGCAAAGTTATTAAAGTTTTCCCGAGACCATTTTTCAAGGTCATTTATTTTTCAAATATTATTTTCAAGGTCAAGGTCAAGGTCAAATTTTAAACAAAGGCCATGACTCATCAAGGTCATTTCAAGGTCGCGTGACTCATCAAGGTCATTCCCAAGGTCATATGACTCATCATGATGACTCATCAAGGTCATTTTTTTATTTAATTTTTTGTTTTAATTAAGTAATCTTTTTATTTTCAAGGTCATTTAATTTTCAAGGTCATTTAATTTTCAAGGTCATTTAATTTTCAAGGTCATTTATTAAAATAATTATTATTTTCTAAGTTTTTAGTTTCTAAGTTTTATTATTATTATTATTATTATTATTATTATTATTATTATTATTATTTTAATTATTATTATTATTATTATTATTATTTTAATTATTATTATTATTATTATTATTATTATTATTATTATGATTATTATTATTATTATTATTATTATTATTATTATTATTATTATTATTATTATATATAATCTATCCGACAAGATATTCTGTCCCCCTATGGGTATTGGTCACAAGGGTACTACTCACAATCAACAAGTTACAAATGTACTGTTCACAAAGGTACTGGTAAAAATAATCAAGGCAAAACTTTCTAAATTCTAAATATTATTCTTTAAATATACACTAAAATTTATTAACACATTCACATTCATCATCTCCACAGTTCATAACATTTTCAACAACATGATCTATACAATCCCTATATACACACGGTTCAGTATCCGTAAATTCCTCCATAACTTCATCAATTTCTTGAATGCTTTCCTCATCATCATGAGTGTTTTCTTCGGTTGTTTCATCAAATCCCGAATCTTCACTCTCTGCTACCCAGTCTATATTTAATGCGTTTGTAACAGATAATATATCCTCCATTTTCACACCAGATATTTCTGATAATTTTTCCAATAAAAAGTTTATTATAAATTCTAAATATTAAATAATTTGATAATTAACTAATCATATTAACCTTTTTCTGTAGTCATTATTAGTATTTTAAAACTATAGTATATATTTGTTTATAGAATATAAGCGAAAACAAATATAACTAAATACATTTATTAAATACAACATTAAAATAACTGTGAAAGTCTAGCAGACATAATTTTCCAAATTGGAGAATAAACATCATTATTATCAACTTTATATCCTTGGATTGCAATTGTTATATACCAATTTTCGTTTTCTTTGAAACTGATTTCATCAAAGGAATCATAAAATTTTGCATATCGGTTGTTGAAAAATGCATTTTGATTGCATGTCAGATTCGTATTCAACCTTTTGAAAACATCATCTATGGTTTTAATATCTAACATGGAAAGCGTGCCGGTTAAGAATTGAAATTGGGTAGGAATAAGCTTGATCGGTGACACCAATTTCATATTGATTTCTTCTTTTAAAAAATACATTTTGTAGTTGTGGAACATTTGAACAGGTTGTACAAGTTCTGGAACAACTTTTGGTTTTCAGTGCTTGAAATTTTCTTGGTCATTGTGAATTATGATTAAAATGAAATGGTACAGGGTTTTTATACCTATGACTATTGTTTATCATCCAATCAGATTGCAGCATGTTTTTGTTTTAATTGAATGATAAATAATTAATTAAGTGATAATAAAAAATCTAAAAATTCTTTTCCTTCAATTATTGATTTAATTTCAGATATGATATTATCAACTATACATTTGTAATCAATATTTTTTATTCCAAGAATTACTATCTTACCGCTAGCGAATATATTTACACACATAGGGTTATATTTTATATATCTCAAAGCTGGAAATATTTCTGGTTCATAAAAGCATGGTATTAATTTAGCTAATTTATTTAAATTACAAGAAAAACCTATATCGGAAGTTACGGTTATCGATTGTATTTCTAAATCATAAACATTATATTCACTAGCTTTGATTATTTCCTTACACCCCATAATTCTACATTTACCAGTTTTGAAATATATTATTGGATATTTATTACTTCTATTGATAAGTTGTTGTGGTTTCCCTATTGGAAATACCATTTTTGATACATCAGTTTTTGCCCTGTAATTTATATTTGAAAGCATTTTAATGAAATAATTTTAAAAACTTTGATATATATAGGTGTTTAAAAACAGAGTTCATTTAAATTAACAATATAAACAATAATTATATAGTTTAAATTTAAAAAATGGAATTACGAAATGATGCAGTATACCAAATCGTTGGTCCAAGTGGTAGCGGGAAAACTTTATTTGTTTGTAAATTACTAAAATCAAATTTGTTCAAATCAAAATTCAACAATATTTATTGGCATAGGGGCGCCGACGAAGAACACGGATTGACGCAATCAAGTTTCTGTCAGTTGAAAAACATGAAAATAGTAAAGGGTTTTGATAAAAACTGGTCAAGTCGTTTGAAGAAAGATGATGTCATCATTATCGATGATTTGTATCAAGAAGCCAATAAAGAAAAGGACTTTAATAATTTATTCACAAAAATCAGCAGACATGTTGGTGTAACGGTTATTTTCATAACACAAAATCTATTTCATCAAGGTGGTGCACATCGAACACGTAATTTAAATGTACAATATTTAGTTATTTTCAAGAATCCTAGAGACGCGACTGTCATCGATTTTCTTGGACGACAAGCATACCCTAATAACCGTAATTTTCTTATCAATGCATTTCAAGATGCTACGAAAATACCACATGGGTATATATTTCTCGATTTCACACAACAATGTCCTGATGATATACGCGTAAAAACAGATATTTTCAACCCAAAAGGTGCCATGGTATATAAACAAAGTTCAAAACAAAGTTGAAAACATATAAATCATGTTTTCAAAAACAAGGATATCGGGTAAAAAACAACCAAAAGTTCCACCAACAACTAGTTATACTCCATCTAAAGAACTTATTACAGAAAATTTTCCTGCAATGAATCTTATTTCGAAAAATCCTAAACCTAAACCTAAAAGTAAAACCACTAAGAAAGTAAAAGTTGTTAAAAATCATCGGAGTTTCCCGTTTTTCAATACATTGTTAAAGGCACCAAGTATGAAAAGAAACAGTATTTTGCAATCATTTCCAAATTATGTTGTCGATGATTTACTCGATATTATACTTAAAGTAGTCAAAGGCAAGATTAAAATCAGTAAATCTAAAAAGCAATTATTGAGTAAACATAGGAAACCTTTGCTATCATTAGTAAATAATAAAAATCGTCAACAAATGAGAAAAATTATATATAAACAACAAGGGGGATTTATCGGTGCATTGATACCTTTAGCAATATCATTATTAGGTGGAATAATAGGAAGTCGATCATAAACAATGGGTGCTAATCCTTCATTACCAGACATTAAATTTAATATTAAATCTTCTTGTTGTAATGGAGAAGATTTGGACGAACCCGGAAGACGAAGCCGGTTTTGGTGGAGTGGCAAAATTAAGGAAAAGAGTTCCGAATTCGAAAAAGGAAACCCAGAAGTGGTTATCAGACCAGCTTGCGTACAGTTTGAACAAACCAATGCAGAAACGATTCCCAACAAGAGCATATAAAACATATGGAATAAATGATTTATGGCAAATGGATTTGATGGAGATGATACCCTATTCGAAAATTAACAATGGGTATAAATATATTTTAACATGTATTGATGTATTCAGTCGGTTTGCCCGAGCAATACCCGTCAAGGCAAAATCTGCAGATGAAATGTCCAAAGCTGTTAATCATTTATTTAAAGATGGACATCCTAATAACTTGCAAACTGATTTAGGTATTAATATTATTATTTTTATTATTATTATTATTATTATTTTAGGTAAAGAATTCTACAACAGTAAAGTCAAGCAAATCCTCAATAAATTGAAAATAAACCATTACTCAGTACATTCTCAATACAAAGCTGCTCATGTTGAAAGATTTAACCGAACTTTGAGAGATAGATTAAAGAAAATATTTGTGCATCAAGGTAATAAAAAATGGGTATTGGTTTTACCAAAAATAATAACCAGTTATAATCATTCATCACATCAAGGACTGAATGGATTAAGGCCGATTGATATCACGTCAAAAACAGTCTATTCTAAAAAACCTGTAAAAATTGCAAAACCTAAATATAAAGTCGGTGACCATGTTAGAATTAGTAAAATTAGTGCATCACCATTTATTAAAAATTTCGATACAAATTGGAGTGATGAAGTCTTTGTAATTTCAAAAATAAATACTAAACAGAATCCTGTAATGTATGTCATCAAAGACAATGATAACAATATTGTACAAGGAAAATTTTATGAGCAAGAATTACAAGTTATTCCTCCCCCAAAAGTATTTAGAATTCAAAAGATATTGAAAACTAAAAAGATCGGCAATGATAAACAATACTATGTCAAATGGCATGGTTATCAAAACCCATCATGGATATCAGAAAAGGATCTAGTAAAGTGAATTTTTATACTATTTTACCAAGCAATAGTTGCCCGCTTATTCATCCAGATAATCAAGCCAGTAAATTCATGGTCAATCTCCAGAATCCGATTTCTTTAAATGGCGACTGGGAAGTCGCACTGCAAGATTTTACATTCGTGTACAATACATTCCCATTTTATAGTCAATGTAAGATTGATTTCAAAAGGAATGTTATGAAAACATGTAGTGGTATCTTTATTATTAGTAATTATGATAAAACATATCATATTCCGAATCAAATATTAGATCAGCATTGCTCTATGTTTTACAAGGATGGATTAAATATCAGTTGTGATTTTAAACCATTTACAATAACATTCGAATATATTGAAGATGCCAGACGAATGGGTTGCAATAAGTTGAAAATGAAGTTATGGAAACAGAATATTTATTACGCTTTGATCTATTTGAAGCAAACAGTGTAATGAGAGAAGAAATCAAATTTCAGTGTCGTATAATAATGAAGTTGAAGAATCATTCACCTTCGCTGACGAATTATATATTGATAAACTTGATGTGTTACTTAAATATTTAAAGTATAATTGTTCACACATATTTAAAAGTTTGGACATTGTGAAAGAATTGTTATTTACCTTCAGTTTGAATGATGACATTTGCGAAGTTACATTTGATAAAAATTTGACAAATACACTTGGATTAGAGAAGCAGCAATATCGGGAAAAATCGGCAGGTATACGTAAACCGAGAATACTTGAACATCATCAACAAATGTTCATATATACTAATATTATTGAGCCTATAATAGTTGGTGATTCCAGTGTTCCTCTATTGAAATCGGTATGGATTGGAAAATATGAACATGATGAAGTTGTCAATATAAATATAGATAATCCCATGTATTTACCAATAGCAAGCTCATGTATAAACAATATAGAAATAAATATTCGTGACGATAGTGGAAAACTTATAAACTTCCCAAAAGACTCAAAACTCATTTGACACTACATTTTCGTAAAGTAGATGGCTAATTCCGATATTATTAGTATGTATAGTGATAGCCAATCTGGCGGTGAATTACCATATTTTATTGGTAAACAGTACGGATCAGGTTGGTTAAAAACAATAGGGAGATTTGCACTTCCTATTCTTAAACGTATTGGTAGTTTTGGTATGAAAACTGCAAAAGATGTGATTATGAATGAACAGAAAATATTACCATCCCTAAAAACAAATGCTTTAGCAGAATTAGGTAAGGTTCTACCTGGAGTTGCTGGTATGTTTCAAAAAGATATGCCTCCAGCCCCGGCTCCAAAACGTAAAGGACATGGAATATCACGTATAAACAAACGAATGAAAGGACATGGAACTATATTTGCAAAATGATTTGTGGTAAATCCGAATTATGTATATTTGATAGACCATCGCCCCAGGCTGTAATAGAATTTGGAGCCTTGAGGAAGTTTTTCCTATGAATTCAATTACTGATAGTAGAAATGATATCGAGTTTTATATTAATGGTTCGCAAACTGAATATTTAGATTTGAACGATACTTTATTGACTGTTCAGATCAAAGTTGTAGATAAAGATAGAAAAGTTTTGGATGCCAATGCGGATGTATTACCAAACAATTTCATGTTTCATACTCTGTTTAAAGATGCAGTGTTGGGATTTAATAATATCAAGATTGAGGGCGGAAATAATACATTCATTCACAAGGCTTTGATAGAAACTATTTTAAATTACAATTCCGATACTAAAAATACCTGTCTTACACCTATGGGTTATGCAGCAACAGATGATGAAAGAAAAAAGTGGTTAAAGGTTCAAAAGTATTCACTATGTGCTCATCATTACAACTTGATTTTATGGATCAACCGAAATATTTACTACCGGGAGTTAATATACATATTAGACTGAAAAGGTCTGATTCTGCATTATCTCTTACTAGTGCAACTGGTGCACCAATATGTCAATTAGTTGATGCAAAATTATTGGTGAGAAGAGTTCGAGTAGACCCGTCAGTATTAGCTGGTCATCAATTGGGTCTTAATTCAAAGCATGCAATTTATCCTTTAAAAACAAAGGAAATTGTACAANATGGGTTATGAGCAACAGATGATGAAAGAAAAAAGTGGGGTTAAAGGTTCAAAAGTATTCACTATGTGCTCATCATTACAACTTGATTTTATGGATCAACCGAAATATTTACTACCGGGAGTTAATATACATATTAGACTGAAAAGGTCTGATTCTGCATTATCTCTTACTAGTGCAACTGGTGCACCAATATGTCAATTAGTTGATGCAAAATTATTGGTGAGAAGAGTTCGAGTAGACCCGTCAGTATTAGCTGGTCATCAATTGGGTCTTAATTCAAAGCATGCAATTTATCCTTTAAAAACAAAGGAAATTGTACAATTTGCTATTGCTAAAGGTGCTTCATCATTCTATAAAGAACAAATATTTGGTGACAGAAGAATGCCTAATTTTATTCTGGTAACATTTCAAAGTGAAACGCAATATAATGGATCTTATACTGCTTCCAGCTCAATTTTCAAAACTTTGGTGTTACTTCATTGACTTTGTCGAAAAATACTGATTATAGAGAACATATACTCAAGATTCGAGAATGATAATTACTGTGCGACATATATGCAGAGTATTGTTAGAAATCTGGGTTATTTAGATAAAAACTTGAATTGCGGAATAACTCTTGAAGAATTTAAAAGCAAATACCCATTTTTCACATTTGTTCTAGCTCCCGATTTTGATTTAAATCAGAGTCAATTACCACAAAACGGAAATTTACGACTGGATATAAAGTTTGCAAAGGCCATTACTGAACCAGTACATGTTATAATATATGGAGTATTTGAAAATGAAGTTCAAATTACTGCAAATAGAACCGTGCTAGTATAAATGTATACAGAAACACCAAAAAGTTGTCATGGAGTAAGTTTTTCAATACTGTTTAATTTATTAAAGTAGTTCTGTTCAGGTCAATAGAATTGGAAAACAAATATTGGGAAATGAATTTGTAGGAGTTTTTCCTCTTGATAAAATCCCATATTTGAGCAATAATCAAGCCATAATCGTCAATACTCAATCGTCTCATCTTGGTGGAGAACATTGGATTGCTATATATATGAAACCTAGTAATATATTAGTGTTCGATCCAATGGGTTTCTATTACCCTGCTTTGTTGGTATCAAAACTACAAACAATGGGGAAACCTATTGTATATAATAAAACAATGTTTCAAAATCCCTTGACACAAACATGCGGTCAACATTGTTTAGCTTGGTTGTTGTATAAAAAATTTGATGTTTAATAAATGTATCCTTTCCTTTGTTGTTATTATTATTTTAATTATTATTATTATTATTATTATTATTATTATTATTTTATTATTATTATTATTATTTTTATTATTATATCGTTTTAGAGGTTGCACAGTAATTTATGTTTCAGAACCAGTTTTAATTAATTATCCACGGTTTTATTAATGGTTAATGATCAATTTACTTGTTTTTGACAATGAGAAATTTGAAATCTTTAGAATTAATTTATATCAATGGTTATTGCTTTAAATTATTTTTATTTAAGAAGTTATTTTATTCATTTTGGGGATATCGTTGACAAAGCTTGAGAAATATTAACTTAAAAGAATTGGAAAACAACTAAAGAAAAATGATCTTTGAAGGAAATTTATGATTTTAATTAGAAATTAAATCGGTTGAATATCTATTGAAGGAATATTGTTATCGGATGGATAAATGATATTTTCCTAAATTACCTTATTATATTATTATTTTAATGACTAAATTAACCAATATTCATAAATTTATCGTACAAAATATCCATGTTTTGGTTACTCAAACATCTTAAATTTCTCGCAAAGATATATTACGTCTAATGATCATCTAATTAAATTAGAAAATAATTGTTACTTTTTAATATATATTTTAATATATATTGGATAAATGATAACCATATTTCTATTATGACTCCTTTAATTATTTTGTGTCAAACAAATTTACTCCAAATGATAAAGAATTTAAAATTATCAATGAATAATGACCATGTTTTCTCATATTATTAACTATTGTAACGAACATTAGATGAATAAATTAATTTTTGCTTTAAATGACTACAAAGTTAACCAATAAATTAGTCGCTCGACATAAGTGTAAAGTTACATTTAAAATATTCACGATCATCTCACTAAATTACCTAAGAATTTCTAAATGATTAATATTGCGACATGTTGTATGTGACCAGTACCCTTGCTAGCAATACCCATAGGGGGACAGAATATTTTGTCGGATAAACTCTTTATTGATATATCAAAATACTGTTATTTATAAATTAACTCAAAAATATTATATTATTTTACTGAATGATACCTTAAATGTTTTTAATATATCTATTTCTAAAATAAATCGACAGCTCAGACTAACAACATGTATGCAAGACCACCCATTGTTAATTTATTTCCAGTGTCACATCTTTCAAGAATACCGTGAGTGTTTAAAGAAAGCTGAGCTCAAAGAAACTTTCCAGATAACAACTCTCCTGAATGTTTTGAACAAAAATGAGCGAAATTGAGAACAAACGATTAGATGGCGATTAACTTCTGGCCACAACCCTAACAACATGAAAATTAAGATTTTAATTATTGAATTCGTTGTTTTCTGCATGGAAATACTAACAGAATATTTTTTAATTCAAAAAATCTTCATTATAAATTTTTGAATTTAAAAAATTAAATGAAGGATATATAAGTGTACATAATATTATATAAAATTATACTGTATTTATTAATAAATTTAGAATACATAAAATTATAATATTTTATAAAGTTATACTATATATTATATAGTATATAATAATGTTTAAATATGCTTAAATAACTAAATTGTTTAAATATGTTTAAATACTAAATTTAAATTATTTAAATTTAAATTAATTAAATATAATTATGATATAACTTTATTTCTTTCGTATCCATAAAGTAAGTAAATAAAGAATTTACTACAATATTTTAATTATTTTACTTAGTAATGAAGAAAATGAATTATATGATTATGAAGAAGATGAGTCAGACAAAATGGTGAAACACTAAAAGACTTATGTTCTGGATTTAGAGATTTCTTATTAAAACATGAATTATAGAAGAAGATGAACCAGACAAAATGGTGAAACACTAAAGGAGTTATAGTTTTTAGATTTAGAGATTTCTTATTAAAACATGAATTATAGAAGAAAATGAACCAGACAAAATGGTGAAACATTGCTATGTTCTGGATTTTTTAAATGAATTAGCTGATTGTGGGTGTGCTTCAACATGAATGTTTACTTAAATTATGTAAACTTTCAACGAATGTCAAGAAAAATGGTAAAAACCGATGTTTTAGCAATTGAGTAAAGTACTACCTGAAGAATATTATTATTAATGTAAGACATGAATTAATTCATTAAAATATATATATTATATTTAGGTATCTGTGTTTTATGGTGGGAAATGACATTGAAAAAGTATACCACAAATAACAGTTGCCTAATTTATCAAGCCTGTGACGATAAAATGCTAGATAATGTAAGTTAATTGATTTTAAATCAATATAAATTTTAGCAATGATAGTTGACACCGCATCAGAAACTAAGAAATACGTCCAATTTGCAAGATGTATTCCAAATGGCCCGATGGAGATGATAATTTTGAGATAGATTACCAGCAGAAGAGCGAGAAAAATTTGTAAATTAAATATAATAGGGTTGGGTGGGTCCTCTTTATCCCTTAATTAATATATATTTACAAGCTGATCGTCGTGGTGGGCGGTTGTAATCTAACTAGTGGGAGGCCTCTGTAAATATATATTTGTGTTAGTGAAAACATTAATTAATTTGGTTATAGTGCCAATGACGCATGTATTTTGAAATTATACGTTTCGAATGTGCTGGTAGTTGACTACCCATGCTAGGCGTAATGTTCCGTACGGAAAGCTATAATGCCCAGGTTCTTCTGACCCCACTTGGGGAGGCACAGACGACCCTTGTGGACGCGAACAAATATCCACCGTGTCTTTCAGGCACAGATATTTGGTCACTGCTCATTAGGCCTGGCAATACTAAATGCATAAACTTTGCCTTGTCCTCTCTTGTCTTGATTTTTATCGTTTAAATATTAAAGTGTGTGTGATAAGTTTTATTTACTAACCTTAATAAATATACCCTTGCGATATGTTGAATGTGAGTAGTACCCTTGTGACCAATACCCATAGGGGGACAGAATATCTTGTCGGATAGACTAGGAGTATATACACCATGTTAAACAAGGTATGTGTATATAGAATGTGTGTGTAAAATTATTGTCAACTTCCCGTGAAGGCAAACACAGAATATTGCAAACATATAATAATTCTCTACCCCATAACTTAGTGTGTAAAAATTATTTTAGGTTTTTGACTAATTATAATAATAATAATAAAGTTTAATGGGTTGTATAAAAAATATTTAGGTTTTCACTAATATTGATAATAATAATTGTTAATGGGTTGTGTGTGTATGTGTAAAAATATTTTATGTTTTTGACTAATATTTGCAATAATAATAATAATAATAATAATAATAATAATAATAATAATAAAGGATAATGGGTTGTGTGTGTGTGTGTGTAAACCATATTTTAGATTTTTCATTAACAATAATAATAATAATAATAATAATAATAATAAAAATAATAATAATAATAATAATTCCCGCGCGTGTTAATACTTTAAAAGAAAATATTGAAAATTTAAAAAATAATGAAAAAATTGATAATTATTAAAAAATATTAAAATATTCATGCAAATGATGAAAATGTTGAAAATCATGAAATTGATGTAGAAATTAAGTTTTATGAATAATTGCAAATAATAAGAATAATAATTAAAATAATAATAATAATAATAATAATAATAATAATAATAATAATTAAAATAATAATAATAATAATAATAATAATAATAATAATAATAATAATAATAATAATAATAATAATAATAATAATAATAATAATAATAATAATAAAACTTAGAAACTAAAAACTTAGAAAATAATAATTATTTTAATAAATGACCTTGAAAAATTAAATGACCTTGAAAAATTAAATGACCTTGAAAATTAAATGACCTTGAAAATTAAATGACCTTGAAAAAAAAAATAATTGAAAAATAAATGACCTTGAAAATTAAATGACCTTGAAAAAATAAATGACCTTGAAAAAATAAATGACCTTGAAAATAAAAAGATTACTTAATTAAAACAAAAAATTAAATTAAAAAATGACCTTGACCTTGACCTTGATGAGTCATCATGATGAGTCATATGACCTTGGGAATGACCTTGATGAGTCACGCGACCTTGAAATGTCCTTGATGAGTCATGGCCTTTGTTTAAAATTTGACCTTGACCTTGACCTTGAAAATAATATTTTGAAAAATAAATGACCTTGAAAAATGGTCTCGGAAAAACGTTAATAACTTTGACAATTTTGATGATGATGATACCTGTAATAGTTCATTCGAAAGGTCTTGCACCAAGCTTCAAAATAAGCTATCAATTAATAAATTGGATAATGGGAACGATAACTTTTGGGATGAAAAAAAGTAGGAGCCCGCCGGATCACTTAATAATTATATGACCTTGAAAATGATTTTTGGTAAAATGTTAATAACTTTGTCAATATTAATGATGATGATGCCTTCCATGACTCATTCGAAAGGTCTTGGACTGAGCTTTAAGATGAGGTATCGTCCAATAAAATCCGTTGGTGGGAACATTAATTTTTGGGATGAAAAAAAGTGTGAGCCCGCTGGATCACTTAATAATATTTTGAATAATAATAATAATTTAACGTTGAAAAGATGGTGGTCATCAATTGTTAATAACATTAAAACTATTAAAGATATATAAGATACCTATAGCTCATTCGAAAGGTCTTGGACTGGGCTTTAAGATGAGGTATCGTCCAATAAAATCCGTTGGTGGGAACATTAATTTTTGGGATGAAAAAAAGTATGAGCCCGCCAGATCACTTAATTAAAACAAAAAATTTAATTTAAAAATTAAATGACCTTGACCTTGACCTTTTATTTAAAAAAATTTTTTTTTCCGGGGGGGGGGGGGGGAGGGGGTATATGTGATCCAGAGGGCCCCTGATCTGGATGGCCCCAATCCTACTACTACTTACCTGGCGCGAAGAGAAATCTTCGTGTCTCCCGCATAGTACTGATGAGAGCCAAAAGCTCGAAACTAGTCTACTATTGGGATTTGCACTGGGTATCACAAAGCTTGTACTGTTTATTTTATTCAAGTGAGACATCCGACAAAAATATTTTACACCATTACTTTGAAAGTCAAAAATGCTAAAGGTAATCGGATGCACTTGTAAACAGTTTCTGTGTATCGACTAATTTTTTAGTCCGCAGAGGTGATTATGATTTTTCATACGCCATGTTTACAAGTTTACAGATTTTTTTTTCTGTGACCAAGCTATTTTTCAAGCGATGTGATTTCCAGTGTACCGGGGAAAGTATGCAATAGAGTTGAATCAACAATATTGTATACTTACCTGGCGCGAAGAGAAATCTTCGTGTCTCCCGCATAGTACTGATGAGAGCCAAAAGCTCGAAACTAGTCTACTATTGGATTTGCACTGGGTATCACAAAGCTTGTACTGTTTATTTTAATAATAATAATAATAATAATAATAATGATAATAATAATAATAATAATAATAATAATAATAATAATAATAATAATAATTGTTTCGACCAGTCAGAGGGGCATGGCCTCTGACTGGCAGTTGTTTGGCTTTTTTATATTCGCGTCTGTGTGCGCGTCTGTGTCTGGTTAGACCGATTCTTGTTGGTGTGCGCACACAGACGCGAGAAGTAGGTAATTTATTATTTTTGTAATTTTCTTGAAATTGTTTTAGAAATTAATTGTTGGTATATTATATTGATTTGGAGTTGTTTAAACGGGGATTTTTGGAAGACATTTTGAATTGTTTTAAATTGGATTATTGGTGGATGTTAAATTGGATTTTTTGGAAGAATGGCGGTCGAAATGAATTTGCGATGTGATGTGGGTTGTGATCAGAAATTCTGTCTTACATCTTTTCAAAATATTAACTTTGTGAAAGGCGATCTCATTTATACTGATTTCCAAGGAAAAGTTCCCGATAAAATGATTGAGACGAGTTCAGCTACGAGATTGTTTAATATTACTGAAAGTACTGATCCCTGATTGTCGATCTCAAGTGTGTCGTGCACGAATGGAAGCAACTCGATTAACATCTGAAATTGGACATAACATGACTTGTGAGATAATATGTTTGTCTATGGCGGATATTGATAAATTCTATTCCCAATCGGCTGAGAGGCGACCATTAGGATGTTCAATGATGGCAGTATCTTATGATCTTGAACTGGACAAAATGTTATTATTCAAAACTGATCCACGTGCCCCTTTGGAGGAGAATAAAATTGTTATTCGCTCTTTTGATCTTATTCAATAATAATAATAATAATAATAATAATAATAATAATAATAATAGCAACACATTAATAATTATTAACACATAATAATCGACGCACCTTGGATGCAATTTAAATAAAGACATACTCTAATTTGATTAGATAATCTGCATGTTTCAAATGAATAAAAACCATGTACCATTTCATTTTGTTCATAATCTACAATAACCAAGAATATTTCAAGCTCCGAAAACCCAAAAGTTGTTAAAGATCTAGTTGAACCGGTTCAAATGTTTCACAACTTCAAAATGTTTTTCTTTAATGAAGAAATCAATATGAAATTTGTAAATCCTGTCAAACTGCACCAAACCTAATTCTAATTCTTAACAGGGACACTATCAACGATAAATATTGAAACCATTGATGAAGTTTTCAAAAATATCTATTCAAACCTAAAGTACAACCAAAATGCATTCTTCAATAATCGATATACCTAATATTATGATGCCTTTGCAGAAATAAGCTTTAAGGAACATGAAAACTGGTATCTAGCAATTAATATTCAAGGATGATCAGAATGATGCGTTTTTTCCGATTTGGAAAATTACAACTGCTAGAATTTCACAATTATTTAATTAAATGTTTTAAATATATGACAATTAATCCAGTAGCAAGTTCTAAAATGGTTTTTAATTTTTCACGATTTTCATCTGATTTTAATACTTTCGCCGCGATTTCGTTGCGATATCCCATCCACCATTAGCATCCACCCACGGATAATTCTTTGATTCAATTATCTAAATAATAATAATAATTAGTAAATAAAATAATATACCACTACAGACCATTGGAAATAGTATTCATAGTACGAGCCAGATTTCTTAATAATTTGTTTCATGAATAATAATCTTATGATTATATGGTTCATTTATTTTTATCATCAAACAATTTGTCAAATATTTCTTTGAAAGAATTTTTCTTTTGTTCCACTATATATAAATTTAGAATACTTGCATATTCCATAGGAGTATTCAACTATTTTCCCTATGCGATTGAAGATTAATTGTAGTTTATTGATAATCTCATCATTTTCATTATTAGTTACCAATGCATTCAATAAATATTTGAAAAATTTAGTTTGCGACATTTTTATAATAAATTTTAGAAAGGGTGGTCTATTTATATTACATTTGACCAATCAGAATCGTGAATTCGTATTGCTTTGTCTGTGAATCTTACTTTTGTATTGCACATACCTTTATTAATCAAATTTAAAATCAAAAACAAAAACATATTAATACATTTATTTAAATTATAAAATAATTCTAAATAAATAATGGAAATTTAAATATTGATGATTTGTTTGAAGAGTTTGGCGATTCTAATTTCGGTTGTATGGACTGACGATTAATTTTTCATACTTCTTTCACTATAATATTGAATTGGTGAGTTGATTTATTTGAGTATGTTTTTATGAAATGTTGAAAATCATCATTTATTTAACCACAGATTTTTCTAATTTCATTTAATTTATTTAAATAAGTTTTGATAGTAGCAAGGATTCTATTGAAATACTGAATATCTTCATATATTTTTTGACGAACACTTATTAAAATTACATATGTAAGATCAAATTTGGTTTCTAAATTATCCATTCTTTCTGATATTCTTACTGTAGGAACTTTCAACCATTGTGGTCTTTTTACTATATCCAAAAGCACAGCAGTATCAGGACAAACACACTCTGTTTCATTTTGTTCTTGAACAGATACAACAGTTGTTTTGTTTCTGATTGGTTGTTTACAATATATAGCAAGTATTGAACTGATTATTGACACTACTAATATCATTTTTAATTCCCATTAAGTTAATAAAACTTGTTTATAATTAAAAACTTGCACACACATTTGTTAAACAGATACACTTTGATTAAGAATATATCTGCGCCGCGTATATCAATTTTAAATTAACCGTCCATAAAAATCTAAAAATGACCACTGAAATACCCCGGCAATACCTTGGAATATCACAATAAACATTCGGGTATCCTGAGAAAAACCCTTCGGTTTCGCAAAAAATTTCCTATTCTTAAAACTGTCAGTTTACCTCCCCCTGATATAAATTTTTCTTATTTACGCTCCAACTATAAATATAATCAACAAATTTGATATTCAAATTTATTCAATTCATTCCAAACCAATATTAAAACAATTTCAATACTTCATTATTAAAATTTTCAAAATCAAATTCTTAATAAAAAACAAAATTACAAATATTTCAAATTCTTAAAAGAAAATATATAGAATATGATTAAAACAAAAAATCTAATATAAACTTAATTTAAACAATGAAAATCTATTATGTTTATCTTAAGCTGAAAGTTTAACAAAAAAGCACTTCCGTTTCAATGTTGTTCATTTAACAAATTCATTGGCTGAATAATTCAATTTTTTAAAGTATTGTTTTCTTGTTAGAGAAAAACAGGAAATGCATTCTCATTTCTCAATAAAGTTCTACAAGCAATACAAATTTAGGTTGCGTATTTCACCATTTATGTCCTTTAATTCTCTGTTATTTTGGAAAATCTTATGTTTCTTACGAGAGAATAATTGTTAAAGATTCACACAATACTTTAAGATTGGTCGTCATTCCGTTAAATGAAATTGAATGGAAAATTGACATGGACAATTTTAATGAATAAAATTTAATAAAAATCAAAAAAAATTACTCATTTTTAATAATATAATTTAAACTTTCAATGTATTGAAAATAATTTAATATACAAAAAATGTTCCAGGAATTGAAAAATATTTGTTTGATGAATATTTTGTAAGGGGAAGATTATTTTTGATAATACTTATTGTACAGTAAATAATTCAAAGTATTCCACACCACCCTGCCCAAGAGGCACAATATTTTCAAATTAGATTAAACAATAACATAATTATTCAAAACTATTTAAAGAGATCTAATTATAAATTTCATTACCAAACAACTCTTTTTAGTTAAAACAATAATTAAAAAAAATTAATAATTCATTTCGATTAATTTATTAAATTTAAATAAAATCATTAATAAAATGATTAAAAGATTTTTTTTTATTTAATTTTACTTCTAATTTCTATTAGATTTTTAAATTTATAAACCTTACACTAAACAAGAAGTTTCCAACCGATGTTTCACGACAATGTCATAGATGTTACGTAAAATATGACATATTGGCTATATTATAATGATTTTTCTTATTTTGTTTTTGAGTAACCTGTATAAATAAAAACAATTTTCATAAACATTTAAATCGGATTTTTTATGATTTTGGTGCTCCACAACTTCATAAAGGTTAGGAATCACTGCTCTAAACATTTAAATTTATACAAAAAAATTTTTTTTACATTTTCATTTTTAAATTTATTGAAGCTATTATCTAACAGTCCTGAAGAGTGAAATAAAATTTAATCTAACATTTGAAATTGGACCGAAATTCATAATATATTTTGTTTTAAACAAGTTAGTATTCTATGAACTATATTCAGGCCCGCCGCCAGCAATTCCGGGCCCCTAAACAATTGTTAATCGTACAACGCATAAAATAGCAGATGACGTTTTTTTATGTAATGGCATGTGGCCCGTGGGTGTGTTCTATAGTACATATAAATATAACAGTTTTAATTTCAGCATTAAAAAAAACTCAAAACTTTATTTAGTTTATTTTTGAATATTGATACCGATGTTGATCTAACTACTTGTTGATGTTCGTTCAATTTATTCTGATGGAATTCAGATGCTTGAACTTTAGTAGTGGATATATTACCCACACGCCCTCAACCACTCTGGATTAGTGTTCACCAACCCCATATTTTATAGTAAAAAGACAATAATTCCTTTCTTTTTTAATCCTTTTATTCATTTATTTTGAAAACATATACTCAAAGCTTTTCTCTATAAAACCCTATAAATATAAAGAAAAATGAAGATGAAATGGAAAAGCACATCTCCAGGAAAGGTTTCGGGCGTGTGGGTAATATATCCACTACTTATCGTTATTGTGCTGGCGTGTCGCCGTCTTATAACATTAATTCTTATAACATTAATTCTTATAACATTAATTCTTATAAGCTGCCAGTTTGAATTAATAAATATATAAAAAATTAAAAATTTAAAAACAGAGTATCCAATAAAAAATTTTTTTAAAAAAATGAATGATTATAGTTGCGAGGCTTGTCAAAAAATTTTTAAAAACAGAACAGCTCTACTATCTCATCAAAAATCAAAAGCACATTTATTAAAAACAAATAGACTTAATAATTCAAACTCTAAAATCTGTACTAAATGTAAGTAAGATAAGTAAGATAAGTAAGATATTTACATTCGGGATATGATAAACATTTTTCAAGTTGTATTGGAGTTCCTAAAAATAGAGAAAAATTTGAATGTCCTATATGTAAATCAAAATTTAATATAAAATCTTATTATTTAAAACATGTAAAATCATGTGCTATAAAAAATAAACAACCAATACCTAAAAGAGATTCTGGAAGTCATTCTGGAAGTCATTCTGGAAGTCATTCTGATTCTGAGGGAGATTCTGATGTTGAACCCGAACATATTGAAAAAGAAGTTTATAATTGGGATAACTTCAATCATATAGATGTATTTGGAGAACAAATGTTTTCCTCCACAATCTCAGAATATATAAGAGCAAATAAACAAAACATAAAAAATTCAATGGACAATGCTATAAGAATTTTTGGTCAATCAAGATTCAACATTATAAAATATAAAGTTAGAATCCCTACAAGATATTGGAGAGGAGAAGGAGAGGGTCATGGAAGAGCAGACACAGCTCCTTTAGATTCCATTGTTTAATCAATTTTTAAATATTTATTCTCAACAAAAGCAATAAATAAAACCATCAATGATTTATGCAAAGAGATGGGAGAACAACAAGAACAAATAGAACAAGAATTGGGAGAATCAAATTTAAGATTCCATTCTTTCCAATCTATAGAAATTGAATATTGGAGAGCAGCACCTCCAAATCCAAAATCTTATATCAAAACACCATTCGACTCGAGCTATGTTTTAAATATAAAGAATGATGATAATAAATGTTTCCAATGGTCAATACTTGCTCACTTACATCCTCAAGCAAGGAATGCTCAAAGGGTTTCCAAATATAAAGAATATGAAAATGAATTAATATATCCAGAAGGACCGGAAGGCCAAGAAGGATTTGAACACCCGATGAAAATTGAATACATTCCAAAATTTGAAGAATTAAATAATCTTAAACTTAACATTTATGAATATGCTCCATCTAAGGATATTATTCCAATTTATATTTCAAATAAAGAATTATCAGAAGAAGGGGCAAGCCAAGATAAAAATAGAGAAATATATCTTTTAATATTAGAAGAATTTAATAAAGTTGATCTAAGAGATAGCAATCAAGGTAATAGTCCAATATATGATGAAGAGGCAAGCCAAGATTTAAATCTTCAAGAAGAAGAGGAAGATCCTGGATTATTTGAGTCGGCACTAGATGAAGAGGAATTGGAGGGAGAGGGTCATGTTGGAATAGATGAGAAGGACCTACCACACTTAGAAAGAAATCAACATTATGTTTTAATAAAAAACTTTCAAAGTTTTATGCGTTCAAGAAATCTAGCTAGAGGTGAAACAACTTGTAAAAGATGTTTACATTATTCCACAACTGAAAATGCTTCAATTAAACATGAAAGATTATGTGAGAAGAACAAACCCTCATTAATTAAAATGCCTACAGACACAGACATGCATTTTAAAAATCATTCAAATTTATTAGAATCATTGGGGGTAATATATGGTGATTTTGAAGCAATAAATATAGAACTTGATTTAGAAAAAGAATATTTAAAAATAATAGAAAAACATAATTTATTAGATCCTTGGGAAGAGTATTTAAAAGGATTGACTACACCAGGATTGACTACACCAGGATTGACTACACCAGGATTGACTACACCAGGATTGACTACACCAGGATTGACTACACCAGGATTGACTACACCAGGATTGATGTTATGGCAGATTATGAAAAACTTTCTGTGGGAAAATAAAAAATCTTATACAATAAGAACCGCCAAACAAATACCAACAGCTTATAAACTATTTTTTAAAAGTAATTATCCAGAACTCATAGAATCCAAAGAATATTCATATAGAGGAACTTCTTCCGAAGATACTTTAATCCATTTTGTTGATGATACAAATCACCTAGAACATAAATTATTTATGGTATTAAAAACCGATCATAAATTAAATTTCTCAGACGAACAATTTGAAGAATATAAAAATACTACACACTGTTGGATGTGCAAACAGCCGTTTGAGAATTCAACTACTGAGGATTCAACTACTGAGAATTCAATTACTGATGATCCTCTTATATCCAAGAATCCTAAAGTTGCCGATCATGATCATTTTAAAAAGGAAAATAATTATCAAGGAGCTGCTCATAATAATTGCAATCTTAATTGTCATATTCCTAAATTTATACCAGTTACATTTCATAATCTTTTTGGATATGATTTACATTTATTTATAAAAGCTTTAGCTGTAAATGCTAAAAACTCTTTCAAGGTTATTGGACTTACAAAGGAAAAATATAAATGTGTACAATATGGATGTTTAAAATTTTTAGATTCTCTAAACTTTCTCCAAATGCCTCTGGATTCAATAGCTAAAAACATGAATCCTGAGGATTTTAAATATACAATAGAGATGGTTTTGGAAAAAAATAATATTCCTTTAGAAGAATACTCGACATGCTTGGCAAAGGGTGTATATCCATATGATTATATGAATTCATTTGAAAGATATAATGAAACATGTCTTCCACCTAAAGAAGCATTCTATTCAAAACTTTCATTATCAGGGATTACAGATAAAGAATATGCTCGAGCAAATAAAATGTGGGATTTATTTAACTGTAAAAACCTTGGGGATTATACCGACATGTATTTATCCCTTGATGTTTATATTTTAACAGACTGCTTTGAAATCTTTTGTAACGCCTTTGAGTTAATACCTTATAATTATATAACATTACCAGCTCTAGCTTGGGATACAATGTTATATAATAAATGGACTTCTGAGGATTCAATTTCTGAGGATTCAATTTCTGAGGATTCAATTTCTGAGGATTCAATTTCTGGGGATTCTCTAGCAAATAAAAAAATAGAATTAATAAAAGATGCTGACATGTTTAATCTATTTAAACAAAATATTAGAGGAGGTATTTCTTCTGTAATGTGGGATAGAGAAATAACTGCAAATAATTCCATAACTCTTATTAGAAAATATTTTAAAGATACTGATGCAGACGCAGACGCAAATTATATTAAAATAGAAACTCCAGAAGATTTTAAATTAATAATGGAGGGTTTAACCGATCCATTTGAAATACTTTATGTCGATGCAAACGCTCTATATGGAGGTGTAATGGAATATCATTTACCAACAGGTGGTTACTCTTGGGTTGACAATCCGAAAGATATTGATAAACTAAATGCTCTTATAAAAAAAATACTTTTAACCACTAAAGATTCTGATATCGGATATGCTATAGAATGTGATCTCGAATATTCAGACGAAATAAAATCTAGAACTAGATTTTTTCCCTATTCACCAATAAAAAGAAAGATAGACCTTGAAGAACTTTCAGATTGGCAAATCTTAAAACTTATAACAGCATATATAAAACTTTTATGTGACCAAACTGATAGAGAATATTATCTCTGTCATTATCTCGTACTTCAATTTTATCTTTCTCATGGAATGCGTTTGAAGAAGATTCATTCTATTATAAAATTCAAACAAGCACCATTTATGAAAAACTTCATTGCGGGAAATATCAAGAAAAGAAAAGAAGCAAAAGCTGTTGGAAATAATTATCTTGATCTCATTTATAAACTTTTAAATAATGCAGTCTTTGGCAAGACTATGGAAAATGTGGACAAGTACACAAGAATAGAGCTTCTAACAAATACTCCAAAAGACTTTGCAAGATATAATCGAATGCTTGGAAAACCAACATTTAAAAATGCTGAAGTATTCTCAAAGAATCTAGTTGCAATTGAAATAAAAAATAATGAAAAAACTTATAATAAACCAATCTCTATGGGTTTTGCAATCTTAGAGCTTTCTAAATTACAAATGTATAAATTTTATTATGATATTTTTTCTCCTCATTTTAAAGATCGAGGATACCTCTGTGCAATGGATACAGATAGTTTCTTTTTAAAAATACATGGTAAAGATGTGAAAAAAAATCTCTGAAGATCCTATACTTTCAAAAGTAATAAACCAATCTGGAGAATTATATGCCTTCAAAGATGAAAAACCAAATAAGATAATAACAGATGCAGTATTTATTAGACCTAAACAATATTCTCTTGAAGAGATGGAAAAACCAAAAACAGAAAAGCAAACAATTAAAATCGTGTATAAGGGAAGGGGTCAGGGCCATCCAATAACCAAAGAAACTAAAGAAATGGATTATACATTTGATCGACCAATAATAACAAATGGAAAAACTTTTAAAGATAATAAATGTAAAGGGATACAAAAGGCAGTATCTAAGAATATCACTCATCAAGATTATAAAAATTGTCTAAAAGACCATCAAGATAAAATGGAAGAGGTTCATCAACTTAGATCAGAGAAACATAATATGTACCTACAACAATCATCAAAGATATCATTATCAAATTATGATGATAAAAGATTTATTCTAAGTGATATGAAAACAACTCTTTCAATTGGAAATGATTTAATCCCTATAATAAAAAATCTTGATAAAATAAATAAAATCTATAACTTAAAAATTACTGATCTTGATATTTATAGGGTTGAGATCGCTTATCCTAAAAGACCTCCTCAATTTGATTATCTTGATAATAAAGCCTTATATTGTCAAATTAAAAATTCAATAAGCATAGAGAAAAAATGTTTCAATACTGAAGAAGAATATATAAAAAATTTAACTCCTGAAGAATTTAATTATAATAAAAGTCAGTTAAGCAGAATCAAAGTCTGAAGGTCCAAAGTCTGAAGATTGAATACCAGATGGTAAATCTACATCATCTTTAAAACTACTTGCATTCATTTATTAAGGATTTAATTACTAAGAATTTAATTACTAAGAATTTAATTACTAAGGATTAATTCTCAGTGACTTTCAATCATGACTGAATCTCACTCCTTTATTATTTAAATTCTTATAAAATGTCGACAATTAATTTAAGGTATTCAAAAACTAAAGAACTTATAGACAAAGCTAAAAAATTACATAATCTTCTTGATGAAATAACTAAAGAATATTCAAAACTTTGTATACAACTTCGTAGATTGAAAAATATAATAATATTTATTATTGTGATTTTTATAATATCTTTTTCACTGGTCTACGTAATATTTCCTCGATTTCTTTCTTCATTTCTTCATTCCGAGCATCATTAGAACTATTTAATAATAAATGTTTTCCATGTATAGATTCTACAAAACTTTTATCAATTAAATTAGCACTTTGAAATAGATATTCATTCTCTTCCTTTAATCCTTTAACTTCTAGACGAAGATCAACATTATGATTCATCAATCTCTTTAATATTTCTTCTTCTCCTGCACGAAAGACTATAGCTTGTCGACCATAATCAATTTGAGTTCCCATACTTTGTTTATTAAATTCTGTCAAACGATTTACACATTTATTTTGTATTTCAGGTTCTTCATTAATTAATGCAACGATTGAATCATAATTCATTTTAAATAGAAAAATTTAAGGATTTAATTACTAAGGATTTAATTACTAAGGATTTAATTACTAAGGATTTAATTACTAAGAATTCCTTGAAGACCTCAGAATTGAGGTACCCAAAATATCATTTAATTGTTTTTTACTCCTTTCCTCGTGCACCCTTTCCTCAGAATTGAATTCCTCAGAATTGGATTCCTCTGAATTAACGTTATTGAAGATACTAAAAGCCCCAGCGTGACCCTCTCCAGATGCTAAACTATCTTTTGGTTTCCCTGTGCAAACATGATTTTGTGAAGATTTACTAGATTTAAAAACTTTTGAACAATCTGTACAATAAAAAGATTTGCCTTCATCCTTATTAGTTAAATTCTTATTAGTTAAATTCTTATTAGTTAAATTCTTATTAGTTAAATTCTTAAGACCAGACTTTCTAGATTTTTTAATTTTAACAGCATGTCTAAAAGGTGAAGGCATTCCTAAATCATTTCTTATTCTTCTCATTGTAGAATCTGAAGTACCTAACATTTTACAAATTTTTCCTTGAGTAAAATTAGGATTCTCGCTTAAAATCTTTGTAAACTCTAAAGCAGGGGTGGCGAACCCTTTTTAGATTGCGTGCCAATATTTTAAAATTGAAAAATAAAAACACGCTGGCGTGCCAAGTACATTTTTTAGCATTTTAATTGATTCCGTTACATTCCGTTCACATTAAGTGTTTCAAGTCTAGTTTAGTCAAAAAGAATAGTTATCTTTCTCCATATCGTTCAGTCTACCAATCTTGGAATTCCCTGCCACTTCCTTCTTCGGAAAGTTTTATTTTTTTTGCTTTGAACACGACATTTTATTTAGCAAAATTTTTATTTTTAAATTATTAAATATTTACAAAAAAATATTTACAAATCTTTCACCAATAATAATGTCAACAAGATGTCTGCGTCATCAAATTCGTGCGCATCTTAACTTGTTTATTTTTACTTGTTAAAACAAATGCGGAATATATAAAAATGATAGAAAATAATTTATTGATTTAATCATAAGAAATATATATTCTGCCATCTGAAAATGACCTATTGTTCGATTCCTAGTTAACGGTTTCTAAAATATTTGCACAATAAAATCATGCTGAAGTGTTAAATTGCGATTTCAATGATTTTATACTACTAAAATTTACACAAATTTGTTTTATCTCAAAGGTTTGGCGTGCCACACGAAATCGTCTCGCGTGCCACTTTGGGCACGCGTGCCATAGGTTCGCCAACGCTGCTCTAAAGCTTTTTCTTTTAATAAAAACATGTTTAATTTTGAAGTATCAACAACTGCAACTTGATCTACTTTTTTCAAAAATGCATCCATTTTTAGTAGTTAAATTTTTATTAATAAGGATTTAATGTTATAAGAATTTAATGTTATAAGAATTTAATAGTCTTTTAACCATTTTTCTCTTTGAACTTTCTTTGTTATATATTTCTTACTTCCTTTCCCCTCAGTCTTTAATCTTATAACACATTCTTTTATATCTTGAATTATTTGAATTGATTTCATTATTTCTTCATCTGTAAGTACTCCATCTTCTAAAGCTTTCAATTGGAATAAATATAATTTTGAAATTCCTAATTCTATGGATTGACATACTTCTCGATATAAACTTTTCTTTTTTGAAGTATAAGAGATTGAAACTATTTCAGTTAAGAATCCATCAGCAACAGAAATACTTCCAAGTACAACAGGAACTATTGTTAAAACTGGTAAAGTTATAGGTATGGCTACAGGAAGAATTATTGTTAATATAGCAGATGTAAATCCTAAAGATAGACCTATAATTTTTAAAGTTGTATCTCCTCTATTCCATCGATTTTTAATTTTTTTATAATGTTTTAATAAATCTTTTAAATGTAAACTTTCAGATTTAAATTCTTTTACTCTCATGACTTCAAGTTCAGAGGGGGCAGTCGCAATAAGAGAAGAGGGCACAAGGGCGGGGGGATTCAATGTTGGATAAATAGATTTTACTTCTTCGGGGTAACTCACTTTCGGGTTTTCCATTTTAATAAGGATTTAATTGATAAAACTAAAATAGAATAAGGATTTAATTGATAAAACTAAAATAGAATAAGGATTTAATAGAATAAGGATTTAATAGAATTTATCTCAACAAGACTTTCATAGTTGAATTTTTATCTACTACCAACACCCGTATATCATAGAAAAATCTTGTTGTGAGCTCATCTTTATACAACTCGAATAATGCTTTACGAACTTCATCAACATCAACCTTTTTTCATAAAATATTAAATCTATATATTGTACAAGTGTGCTTTTAAAATCAATAGTTTTACTTTTAGTTTTGTGTGCTTTACCTGTTTGAGTATTATCATGCCAAAACCCTCGTGTTAAATCATAACTAGTCATTATAATATCACCCTTTTCAAACTTACTATTATAATCACATTTCACAAACCATTTCATTATTTCACCATCATCATTAAATAAAAAGAAATAAGGATCAATAATCTTTACAATCATGTAACAAGACCATTCTTTACTATTTGTTGTTATTAAAATTGGTTCTATAAAATGTTTATATGTATCAGGAAGTAATGTTTTATTCCGTTCTAATTCAGCAGCTCTTTTTCTAACAGTATGTGTGTTGTTAATATGTGTTGTATGAGATTCTAATTTGACAAGTCTTTTATTAAATGATGTAATCATCTCTTTTATTATATTATATATTATAATATATATTGTATTAAATTTAGTATTCATAATTTGTTTATCTTTAGTTAACAGACTTTGTAACTTGTCAAATTTATCATTAAATCGTTGTTCGATATTATTAAGCTTTGTTGTTAATGAACTTTCAATTCTTGTTGTTGTTAAATCAGTATATTTTTTAACACCATCTACATATTTCTCAACGAACCCTTTATTAACTGCATCAGCTTCATCAGTTGGAAAAGATAATTCTTTTATCTTGTGTCCATTTAAAATTAAATCACCCTTCATTGAATCACCTCTTTCATTAATATATTTATTTTCTGTTAAAGATAATATTTCTTCTGTATTCACTGTTTTTATTGTTCCACCATCTCTATTACATGGAATATAAGAACTCATTTATTAAGGGATTAAATTACTAATAATTTAAAATGAATCCTCATATGCCCTCTCCTTGTGACTTCTCCTCGTGACCCTTTCAAACCTGTTTCAAATGTAAATACATTGAAATCTCTTCTCCATTAAAATCAACCAATTCTCCTTCTTGATTAAGAATTTTAAAATTAATATCCATTATATATTTTCTACATAAAGGTAAATAATTTGGAGGATTCATTCTTTCAACTATTTTATATCCCATAGGAACTGTGTTTGAGGGAAAGGAATATAAAACATTTGTTTGTTTACCATTATTATAAGAACCTGTTATACAATCGCAATGAATATTTATTGTGTTTGTATTTATTATTTTTATAATATTTTCTGATGTTATAATAGATTCTTTCTCAACTTTAGGTATGTTATAATGACTCTGTGTAAATCCTAAAATTGTTCTAAAGAAACTATTATTTTGAAACCTAATTCCTATATTCTTTAAAGTCATTATACATTTTGAAGTTGGTAAATCTATTTTAATTTCAATAGCTCCATTTGTTTTTTTAGAAAGTATATTATTTAAATCTTTTATCTCATAAGCCCCGGGTTCTATTATTATTATAATGTTATCCTCGAATTTTGGGGGGCTTACATAACTAAATGTGTTATTATCTTTAGTTATATTAAAAATAGTATTATAAGCACAAAACCATAATAGACCTAATTCATAATTTAAATTTTGATCTAATTTTATTGAATCTTGAAAGTTTATAGTAAAGTCTGATTCTTTTGAATTTATAGATAAAGTTCTTGAATATTTATCTGACATTATGTTTACCATTTTTTTTAAATTATCTTCTGGAGGGTTGCGAAGCTCCATTTCTTATAGTAAAAAATCCTTAGTAGTAAATTCTTTAGTAGTAAATTCTTATAGTAGTAAATTCTTATAGTAGAGATTTTAAATCATTATAAATTTCTTGGATTAAGTTACTGAAACCTTGGCCCTGACCCTTTTCTCCTTTGGATTTATTCAATCTATACAAAACATATAAGCTTAAAATACCACATATTTTAGTATTATTAGGTTGAACTTGTAAAGAATTAAAAGTGTAGTCATTCGGGGAACTCTTCGGGGAATCCCTCAACAGATAGTCTTCAACTTCTTTAGTAGGTTTAATCCCAAAAGAATCAAAGTAGATAGATTTATTACTAGTTAAATTCTTATATATACAAACCCAATGAGATCCTTTTTCATTTGAATTTTGATAATTAATTATTATATTCAGGGGACTTCGTTTATTCTTTATCTCTTTCAAACTCGACAATTCATCATTCATTAATATTTTTATTTTTAAATTTAAATAATTTGCATAATCTTTTAAATCAAAATTTGTTTTTGTATTTATTCCAAATGTTTTTAAAAAATCTAATATAGAGGGAGTCATTTTATATCTTATAACTTTGTATCTTATAACTTCGAAGACTTCGTATTTTATAACTTCGTATACTTATTAAATTTATCTTTTGAAATTATTCCTTGTTTTAACAAATCTTTAGAAATCTTTAAAATATCAGAATCTAAATTATTATGTCCTGCTTTCCTTGCAGCTAATAGTTTTCTTAATTCAATAAAAAGATTGATGGGATTTGGTTTACCACCTTCACTAATTTCTTCACTAATTATCCCCTCTCCCTCTGTAACAACATAACCCTTTTCATTTTTATTTAAATAATTCTTTAAATCTTGAATATATTTTGCTTTAGAACTAGCTCTTATTAATCTTATTAAATTTAAATATTTTTCAATTTCCAGAAGATTATCTGAAGGATATCCACAAATTAATCTATAAAAATCATCTGTAAATTCAAAGTCTAAATATTCATTATTATAAACATTTTGTGAATGAATATGTGATTTATTTTCTGGAGTTGTATATATAGTAAAGTTTTGTTTATTAATTGTTATTATTGAATATCCTTCAGCATTAGTAGTAAATGTGGGTTTAATTGAAGGAGGTAAATCATCTCTAATTTTAGGATTTAGTTTAAGAGGTTTTGTTTTAAAAACCATTTCTTCTTCTTCCACATTAGAGGTTCTTCTACGCTTTCTTTGATTCCTTTCAGAATGACTTTCAGGATGATTCTCAGAATGACTTTCAGGATGGTTTTCATAAGTTGGATTCCCACTGGATTCTTTTCCCTGCCACTCCAATTCTTTTATTTTTTGTTTTTTATCTTCCAACTCTTTAAATTCATTTAACCCTTTGGTATGTAATCCCTCTATAGCTTTAATTGTTGGTTCTTGTTGTTGTTGGATTACCTCATTTAATATTATTGATTCAGCATGTAGAGTTATATCTTTTTTATTATATTTATCTTGTTCTGATTCTAATTTTTTTAAAAGTGCTAATCTTTCTTCATATACCATTTTAATGGTATTAAAAATGGTATCATTTTGGTAAAGGAAAGGGTTTCAAATATAAACCCATACCACTCTCTCCATTCTTTTTACAAATACATCCATTCTTTAAAGATTTACATATTTTTTTAAAATCATCTTTATCTTTTGAAGATAAAGATTCAGATGATGAAATTTGATTTTTTAAAAAATCATTTAAACCACGGCCTTTATAAGGATCAAGATAGAGACCCTTTCCATGATATGGATTAAGATAGAGACCTTTTCCAACGGACCCCCTCCCTTTTGACCTTCAGACTTTTGATCTTTTATTTTCTCGATTTCAGCTTGTAGTTTTTCTTTTTCTAATTCTTTATTTCTTGCATCTCTTGAATTACTTACGGTTTTTGCTATTCCTCCAGCTATTCCTGTAGCACCAGTTATTCCAGCAATGATTGCAGGTATTAAAGCAGCTAAAGGAAGAATATCTCCAGATTTCATACGTTCTTTAACTTGTTCTTTTACATGTTTTCCAATAAAATATTTCTTACCATCAATTACTACTGATTTATTCTTGTCTGAATTTATTAATTCTTGTAAGGATTTCTCCGTCATTTTATAAGAAATAAAAATGACTTCTTGGAATCCAATTTTAATTCGTCATAAACCAATTTTTAATAATAAAATATTTCCAAATAATTTTAGATTATTAATTGTTGGTTCTTCTGGATGTGGAAAGAATGTACTTCTTTTAAAAATGTTACTCGAAGAAAATTTTTTAGATTATAATAATTTAATATTTTATTCTACTACAATAAATCAACCGGAATTACAACTTTTAAAATATGGGTTTGAAAATAATTTAAGTAAAAAAACACTTATTGATATTTTTAAAAATCATGATACTTATCCTAAAGAGGTTTTTACTCCTTCAGATATTATTGATTGGTATATAGAGAACTTCTCTAAAGACAATTCTGATAAGTTCAATTCTGATAAGTTCAATTCAGAGAGAGTTGGTGTTTTATTCTCTAATAAACCTGAAGATGTTTTACATTGTGATTTACTTCCTAAAGATAAAAAGAATCTAGTTATATTTGATGATGTTGTTAATATGAAAAATCAAGAAATTCAAAAGAGTTATTTTACACGAGGTCGACATAATAATTGTAATGTTATTTATATATCTCAAACATATTATGCTTTAGATAAAAACTCTATAAGAAATAATTCCAATTGTTTTATATTTTTTAAATTAGATCGTCGTGATAAGAATATGATTTATAATGATTTATTTTCTGGAGTAATACCTGATAAGAATATGTTTGATATGAGTGTTGATAATCATTGGAAAGAAAAATATAATTATGTTTATTTAGATCGAGAAGGTGGAAGCGTGTTGAATAATATTTTTTAAGATAATACTTTTAAGATAATACTTTTAAGATAATACTTTTAAGATAATACTAACTTTATAACTTGATTATCCCATATTTGTTTTCTAGTAGAAGAGAAATATTCCCAAAATTTATTTTTTATATTTTGGATTACTTCTTTAATAATTCTTTTCTCAAACTTCTCAATTGGTTTTTGTATAACACCTTTAAGTTCAAAAGTCTCTTGGGTTGATAAATAAATTGGAATTCTTTGTGTTCCTTCAAATATTTCCTCAAGAGCTTGAGGAATATATTCCTTATTTATTATGCTCTTTGAAAATACATCTCTTGAATCAAGATCTATAGCAACTAAAATTATTTTATATCCCTCAATTGATTTATGAGGCATATAAAGAAGATCCATAACCCAATGATGATCCTGACTTTGTATTCCATGACTTTGTATTCCATGACTTTGTATTCCCTGACCTATGAAAATCTTACCTTTCATTGCTAATTTAACTAGAGCTCTTTGAATCTTTTCCTTGCTTGATGGATTTGAGATATTATTTAAATCATGTATTAAATTCACATCTGCAACATGTCTGTCTCTAAGATCTTCAGAATTGTAAGCAATGTCATGAGAAAGGGCTGCTTGATCTACTCGATTTATGGGTTCTTCTCCTTGTTTAGGATTATTATTTTCATCAAGACGAATATCTAATCGGGTTCCAGGTCCTGTATAATTATGATGAAATAAATGTCTTTCACCTGGATATTTTTCTGTAGTAAAGGGTTTGAGGATTCTGGATGTTGTTTTTGAAGATTGTAGATCACCTCCTTGATTCTCAAAAGCAAATCTACTTGAAGGATTGGGTTCTAACCAAGAATTAGTATTTGATCCAAGTATGTGTTTTTTAGTTTTTAAATGACTTGCTTTATGGTGTTTTGTAACTTGACAATTACAAGTTTCACATCTCCAATAGGGTTTATTTTTAGAATCAACTCTTAAAGACATTTTAAAATGTTAAAATATTAGTTAAATTCTTATTAGTTAAATTCTTATTAGTTAAATTCTTATCAAGAATCTCCCCTAACATTTTCAATAATTGAAATCTTTCCACCATATAATTTCATTTCTATTTTCTTTTCTTCTAATATTAATGTATATACTTTAGCTTTAAAATTAGAATCCTTTGTTATATGAAGTGTAACATCAACATTATTTATGGCTAGGCGATCATCTTGGTCTGAAACATTTATACAAAATATAGAATATAAATTTTTGAAATCTTCTAAACTTAATTGGGGTTCGGCTTTAAATTCTTTACAAGTTTCAATATAATTTAAATAGGGGAATATGTTTTCATTATTTTCAATATTAAATTCCATTCTATTTATTGGATAATAAGAACTATTTAATTGAACTTGAATTGATTTTAAATTATTAGCTCTAATCTTTTGAATAAATAGATTATTATTTTTTTCAAATGAAGGATCTCCATCTTTAAATCCTATCAAAACATATCTTGGTCGGTATGCAAGATTTGCAACCTTTATAGAATAGGTTGCCCCTTCTGTCATACTAAATTCACTACAGATTCTATTTAAATAATTTACATTTATAGACTTGTTGGAATTTAATCTTTCAAGGAGTTTAATCTCAGAATGAGGATTTAATGTCCATTCAGGTATATGAAGTTCAAGTGTTGATAATTTTAATTTTGTTGTTGCAGTTGCATCTCCATAGAATATTAATTTATCAGCTTCTATTCTATTACAGATGAGTTCTATAAAAACATTATGAAGTATGCGGTTATAGTTTTGAAGGAATCCAAATAAATGTTTTAATTCAAAATAACCCTCAAATTTATTAGATTTATAAAGTTCAACTCTTTTTCGATATCCAATATTTTTAGCTTTATCAACTTTTGGTTGAACAATTTCATTTCCCTCTTTTATTTCATCTATTTTTTTAGAATCAACTGTTCCATGATCGGTATCAGGAATCCATCCTGTTAATTCACCATATTCATTTTTATAATCTTCACTTGTTAAAATAAAATTTAACATTGTAGAATATACCCCCGGATGTAAAACAGTTTCAATTTCTGATGATCCTAGTTTTAATCTCATGTTGGAGAATAAATTTGGAAAGAAATTATTTTCTAGGGTTGTTTTTTTATTTGCTTCAATTTCTAATTCAACTTTATAATATAATTTTGCATTACAAATATCTATTGGGTTTGATGTTTGAAGAGATTGAAAAACTATATCACCCCTACGATTTAAGTTTGCAATAGATCCTGAAGTTGGAGAGATTTTTAAAATATCATTTTTTTTAATTTCATGAGTAAATTCTTTATTATAATCAAGATTTAATTTATTTTTTTCTTGAATTTTGAGATTTATATTATTCATTTTTATATATTAAAAAATCAATAAAACTAAAAGCCCATAAAAAAATATTTATAAAATGAATGCAAAATGAATTGAATGAAGTTAAGTATCAAAGAATAAAAAGAAGGAAGGGACAAGCAGAAGAAAATCCATCAGAATATATTAAGGAATTAATGATAGAAAATGAAAAGTATAAACATTTTTATATAAATGCTGTAAAAGTTGCTGATAAAAGACTAGATAAAATTAAAGAATTAAAGGAAAGAATTAAAGAACTTGAATCATGTTTTTAAATTTTAAATTTTTTATATATTTATTAATTCAAACTGGCAGCTTATAAGAATTAATGTTATAAGAATTAATGTTATAAGAATTAATGTTATAAGACGGCGACACGCCAGCACAATAACGATAAGTAGTGGATATATTACCCACACGCCCGAAACCTTTCCTGGAGATGTGCTTTTCCATTTCATCTTCATTTTTCTTTATATTTATAGGGTTTTATAGAGAAAAGCTTTGAGTATATGTTTTCAAAATAAATGAATAAAAGGATTAAAAAAGAAAGGAATTATTGTCTTTTTACTATAAAATATGGGGTTGGTGAACACTAATCCAGAGTGGTTGAGGGCGTGTGGGTAATATATCCACTACTAACTTTAAACTGATTGTAGTTAAGTCAACTTAAGTGTCAGTAATATTATATTTAAATACATAAAAAATCGAACCCGGGCCCTTGGATATTTGCTCCCTGTGCCCCCACTCGGCGGGCCTGACTATATGAACTATATTTTTATAATTTAATTTTAAATAAAACATAAGTTTAATTAATTTTAATTTTATTTTAAATGGACCTAATTCTAGAAAAATAAGAGAATATTCTATTGATTTTTTGTAAAAACATCGACTAAATGAAATATATCGAATAAATTCGTCTAAAAAACCATAATTATATTATATTTATTTATTTTTCTTTCTTTTATTTTATATACGTAAATTAACTTGGATTTAAAACATTTTTTGATAAAATTATTTTTGGCTTATTAGGATTTTCTTATCTACTCGAATTTCATATTTTATTTCAATATTTGTAATTTATAATTAATGACTGATTTCTAAGACAATTTATTTAAAAAAAAATAACATATTTTGATTTATTTTATTTACACTCCTGCAGTATTTATTTTGATTGGGATTTTTTAATAATTTATCAGTAATCCTTTTTTTATCTTTGATCAATTTTCGTTTTCTTTGAAAATTTCCTTGGTCCTCACTTCTTTCTTACTAGAAATGAATATTTTATTATTGTTTTATATTTAAAACAATTTTTTTTGTGTATAAAATAAAATTATTATCTGAAAAGAAAGTAAGATAAAAGAAATTAAAAATTTCATCATTTAATGCAATATGCAACATAAATATAAACAAGTGGTTTCAAATTAATTTTTATCATGCTCATTCTCAATACCTAAAAAACCTTGATGAACATATGGAACAAAAGAGAACAAAAATAGATAATTATTTGATGTGAGTATAATTATTATTTTCTATACAATAAACTCAAAAGTAAGAAATTATAATATGTACCTAAATATACATGTAAACTATATATTCTATAAAAATAAAGAAAAGTAAAATATGTCTATTTACTTATCGTATGTTCATTGTCCCCGCACTCGTTACAAATTATAACTTATACACGTCTTTGAGAATTATGACATGTTATTTCATTTTACAAAAGCTGGCTGTTGATCCCTACTATATTTAATAACTGAAAAAATAATACTTAAGACCATTTTTTAGTTCTCCGATTTACAGAGTATGTATTGCTCATTTTATCTAAAGTATCCACACAGATTTTAGATAGGATAACAATCCATTCTTATTTCAGGTCTGTTAGTATCTGAATTTATGGCAAAGTAGGTTTACATTGTCGAAATCAAAATGACAGATTTGTTTCTTTTAGGAACGTGTGATACAATCGTCACATCCTTTTAAAAGTCAAAGAGAAACGAGCCTACCTGTCTTCTTTTATCAGGCATACATTCCATTGGTAGAATCTTTGAGTTGGATAACACTTGATAGTAGTTTTTCCTTTAGTATTTCCTTTATTTTCATTTAAATTTCAAATACAAATCAAAGATTTTTTCTATTTAACAAAAATTTTAAGCACCACCTTTTCAAGTATTATTTTAAATTACATTCGTAAAAGACTGATAAATCTTTGGATTTAAAAAGGAATTTAAATGAAGCTAATAGAACTTTTAATATTCAAATACATATTTTTACATAAAATATACTGATAATAATTTATAATTACCGTTTTCCAAAAGTGTTTAAATTAATAAAAAAAGCAATTAATATTTTATAGTTTCGAATTGGCGACATTATTCAAAAATGATTAAAGAATTCTTTATGAAAGTAAATTATTAAAGTAATACGTGATAAAATTGAAATAAAGAAAAAAAGAATTGGAATATGAAGGACAATTAACTTTTGGACAAACACTGTCATTCAATTTTCAAACAATGAAGAATAAATTTTTTAACATACAGTTCTGCTTAAATTAAAATGGGAATTTATTATTTTAGAACGCTAATGTAAACAAGCACCACCCAAGTTTGTCAATTCAATTAAAACAAAAACACCTTTCAATCGATTTCTACACTATTTATTGAAATATTTTCTCAGTTGTATCAACAGTTTAATCAGTCTCAAATTTTTCAACACCTAGGGAAATGTTTTTTTTTCCTAGTTAACGTTTCATTCAATTATCGTTTATTCCCAGAAGTGATAAAATTTCCCTAATGAATGTTGATTTTTTCTTTATCCAGAAATATAACTTTAAACCAACAAAAAGGCGATTTCTTTTCACTTAGAATCATCTATAACTCTCTCATGAAAATTTTGATGAGTTATCAATTAAACATATTAATTTACTTTAAATTATTAATTCATTCTTTTCTCTTAATCTCTTATTACTTTTTAAAAATTTGCATTTTTTTTCATTAGGGTTTCTTAGGGCTTCAGAAAAATATAGATATATAATGATAATAATAATAATAATAATAATAATAATAATAATAATAATAATAATAATAATAATAATAATAATAATAATAATAATAATAATAATAATAATAATAATAATAATAATAATAATAATAATAATAATAATAATAATAATAATAATAAATTCTAGCAGACCACTATTTTGCCAAAATTAAAAACTACATAAAGTTAATAAATCCATAAAATTTCAAAAAGATAATATTTTATATTTTTATTATATAAGTGTGCAATTTCAAAATGTTAGTTATTCATCTATAATAATAATAATAATAATAATAATAATAATAATAATAATAATAATAATAATAATAATAATAATAATAATAATAATAATAATAATAATAATAATAATAATAATAATAATAATTGACAAGGACTATCGTATAGTTGAAAATTCTTTAATTAAATACATTATTTGCAGCAAAAGGCTTAAATTATCATTTTATTGTTTTAAATAATAAATGCTGCTACCAAGCAATCATCATTTTAATAATAATAATAATAATAATAATAATAATAATAATAATAATAATAATAATAATAATAATAATAATAATAATAATAATAATAATAATAATAATAATAATAAATCATTTTTGTCACATGAAATGTTTCATTTATGGTTTGATACTAAAACAAAAATAATATTTGTTTTAGTTATTAATCTTTAATTTTGACTATTTTACCTCTCATTTGATTGTTAACAAATTCTGGTAGTGAACAAATGAAATATTTTTGGATATTATCTTATTATTTATTGCAGTTATCAAGAGAATAATCGAGTGCCGTTTTGGCAATAAAATTGAAATTAATGTTCTGATTATATTTTTCACTATTGAATAATATACATAAATAATACACATAATTAATTGAAAATTCAAATCTCTCTCACACACACACACACACACACACACATATATATATATATATATATATATATATATATATATATATATATATATATATATATATATATAATTAAATAATATCAACAATTATGCTACCATTTAATATAACTTTTTCTGATTATGAAAATTATAATGTGAAATGAAATTTATTTAATATCAAATTCAGATTCTTCCTTACATTACACATTTAGTACAAACGTTAGACGTGTTATACTTCATATTTTGTTATTAAGACTAATAACAAACTTAGTAGATATGTACAATTTTCCCCGACTTTTCCCCTAAAATCTTGAGTACTCAAAATATTAATTAATTTTATAAATGATTAATAAAAGGCAACAAGTAAAAAATTTGGATTTTGTAAGTGTCTCCTAAACAAATATTTACTGTTTACCAATTGTTAATTTCGAAAATGTTTACATTAAACTTCACACCTATCTTACTTAAATTCAACTGGTAATAATAATATCAAATCATTACTAATATAAACAAATAAGTTATAAAGTATAAATTAACGACCTTTCAAATATTTTATATTTTGGTAAATATAATTAAATTAAATTTTTATTTTTAATTGTGATTTTTATACACATTTAAAAATTGAATCTGCTATAAGACGTGACATTTTTTTGTTTGTTAAGAAAATACACCAATGTGCAATTAACTGACAAATTTGTGTTCATTTTTCATTTTGATGCCTGTGGATTAAACCAGAGGTATTCCATATTCATCCAGTGATTCTGACTACGTGCCTCACAACCAACCGGACCCATATTGCTTTTCAACAAATATGGTAATTTTCATCAAAAAGATGTTTAAATCTTTTGAAAAGTTTATCAAATTTTTCAGAATCATTACATATATCAATTTCTATATTATGTATACATGATGTGACATAGAAATAACATTTGCAAATGTCACGAAGCTAATGTTCATTACTTTGGAGGAGTTTTTGTGACAAACAAACAGACAAAGACAGGCAGATAAATTGACACATTAATTTTTTTGTTTTATAGTATTAATGGAAATGATATATATTTAATACATATTATCTCAAAGGAATGAACTATACTATTCTTACCAGATAAGAAAATATGAAAATAAAAACGATTAACCCGGGGGCATCTAATTGGGTGATTAATTGCTGAGTGCTCTTGAATAAATGAATCCCAAATACTTCACAAAATGGACGAATTTTAAGTTGTGGAATTTTAACAAAATACAACAAAATAATTAGGATTCACAGATGCTACAGTCTTATAAAGCTTTGAAGACCTTTAGCAGTTTGTTTTCAATCAACATTTATCCTTTTGTATCTCATTCTAATCTTTCTTTTTCTTACAATGTTCTGATACTGCTGACTGCTGGTATTTCAAAGGCCTGTCATATAAGAATTTGTGTAAATTTGCACTAATTAATTAGTGCCGACTTTTCCTTTGAATTAATTAATTAATTTTATTGATATTTTTCATTAATCAAATAAAAAATTTTCAATTTTCCGCTTTATCTTATTTTTCAATAATCAATAATAACATTTCCTTTGATATTTGGTTATTTCCACCCCCAAAATTATAATAATAATATTTAATTTTATTATTCTTCAACAAATGTGTAAAAGTTTAAATAAATTCTTTAAATAATTTATTTAAATTTTTTTTATCTTTCATATACAATAATTTATATTTATATTAGATATGTAAAAGAGAAAATCAAATCAGTTGGAGAAAATCATTTTTCTTCGCAAATAATTAAATATTTTATATTTACACTAATGTTTGACAAATAAATCAATTTAGAAAAAAGTAGAATAATATATATTTTTGTGATAAAATTAAGAAACTATTATTTTCTATGACAATTTCCGGCTTTAATAACTTTCAATAAACATTTCCAATTCCATTTTTCTTGAATCACTTCCATACTTGAACATATATTTTTATTTATTTGACATAAATATTCAGCAGATCCTTTGAAACGATCATTTGAAAAGATATTGTTGTAAATATAGCCAATACAATGTAATATGAGAGAACATTTACCGAGAACAAGAGCGAGACAGTTTTTATTCTAATAAAATAATTGTGTATCACCAGTGATACAATATGCAGTGTAGGGTTAATGATTTCATCAATAGGAATTTAGTACAGATAGCAGTTGATGTGTATTGAACGTCATTTCAGCGCAAGTGGTTAAAATAACTTTTTTATGTTTAATATTTTCTGTTAAATTATTACCTAATATTGAAAATATGTTAAATTCTTTTAATAAAATGCAGTTGTTGGAGTGTGGACGGTACAAATTGCATAAAATACAGCCATGGTGGGCTAAATTTGTAAAAAATTATAAACAGAACATTTTAATTATTAAAAATAGAATTTTTAGGAAGAGAAGCTAATTATAGGAATAAACTATTACTTTAAATAGTTAAAATATAAAATTAGTATTTGTTAATTACTATAATTAGACAAAATGTAAATACAAAAATATTTAATAATTATGAGGTTAAATTTAATACAAATACTGGCGGGAATTTTAATAGAGGGAAAATAAAAAGTATTAGTATTTTAAGCTTTGTAAATTCTGTGCTTTAAAATTTAGAGTTCTGAAAATCAATTTGTTTGATTAAGTTACTTTGTTTGAATCATAATGCGAGAGTAAATTTGTGTGTCATGTTGAAAAACCAATATATAAAGGTTTGACTAAAGTAGCAGAGTGACAATAATAGTGAGTAGAAAATAGCTTCTCTGATTAACAAAAGGTATTAACAATAAAGTAAATTTATATTTTGATTGAATCAAATATTATTACATTATTTACATCCGCCCCCAAAATACCAACAATTTCGTTGATTTATCTGGTTTGGAGAATAAAATTCCATAGGGATAATCTTAGGAACGTTAGAACAAACTGGTTCTAAACTATAGCGCAAATTTCGGCAATTCCCACCAACTCTTGTATCCTTTCACCAAAGATCAGCGCTGAGACAACCAAGCAAACCCAGCATGTGACAGCTTATATTTCTTGAAGATGGTTTGAATAACCGATTTCTTTCTTATCGCATGCGGCGTTATTTTTCGTTGCAATCATTGTAAAGTTTTTATAAAGTTTTCACCTATACGATTGAAAGTTTTATTTTTGGAGTCAGATAAATCTGTGTTAGTATCGAAAATCAAGCCCACTTAGATCGACCCTAACACAGTAATTACTTCTCAATCTTGACTAAAAAAGTTTTTCAAAGATTTATTTTTTGATGGGATTTGAATATTAAATTAATGTAAATAGAATTTTGAAAATTGTGGTTTTAAATTTTTGAGTAATATTATTGGTAATAAAATAAAATTTTTCAATTATTTTTTACCTTTAATAACTAAAAGTAAAAATGGCCAATTTTAACACTATTTCAAACATTTACCAAATGAAAATAGACTTCGATGATAAAGATAACAAGACTTTTAAAGAAAATGTTTTATTAGATTCACATTCACATACAGAAGAAAATAGTGAACTCTATAGAAGTAATTAACAATGAAGTTTTACAATATTTTTGAACGTTTACTATTGCAATATAGTTAAATGGATTTATACACAATATCCGTCCCAGATTAAACAATTATTATTATTTAATTTATTAAAAATGATTTCTGTTCCGAAGAAATGTGACAAGAAAAGAACGATCACATAATGCAATAAGTTTGGTATTGCGAATATAAATTATTATATTAATATTAAAAAAAATCTTTTTTCTACCTAAATTGCTTTAAATAATTTTATTATAAATTAATTATGCTTTTAAACAAAATCTTTGATTTTTGTAAAATGTTTAATCAAATAAGCAAAGTTTAAATCTGAAATTCTCATTAAAACAAATGTTCTTTGTTCGACGATAAATAAGAGACACTTCTAATGGAAATTAGAGATAAAATTGCCAATTCATCAACATTATTAGTACAAAGAAATAACGAGACTAAATTATTTTTTAATCTCAAATTTTCTTGATTAATATCAGAAATTAGCAATTTAAATGCATATTTTAATTAAAAAAAATTAATATTATATTTAAGATTTTAGCGTTAATAAACGAGAAGTAATTAAAAAAATTATAAGCAAAAACGAATTGAGAAATACAATTACATTTTCCCATTTGAAAACAAATAAGTATGAGTAGGTACTCAGCACTATTGTGAGAGGGTATTAAGAACACCTTACGAAAACATACAAAAAATTAGCCTTTTGTGGAAAATCATCGGTATCCATACATCTCCAACAATGTCAACCAAGGAAAGAAAAAGAAAATATTTTAATTGAAATATTAGTCAATGGAAACATCCAAAAGAAAAATGTCAGATTTAAAGAGGCATTTTTCATTAAATACAGATGGCCAACAATCAACACTAAAGAAGAGATCAATGAAATCATCAGTCTGATTAGTTGTTATTGACCCTGAGAATGTTTTCTTTTCAAAAATAAAAATTAAAAAATAATATAAAAAGACTAGATCAATTTGTAAGGATATAAACTTTTAGATATCACTAGGAATAAAAATCAAAATTGAAACATTTTTAAAAAAAATTTAAATTGCGTATGCAAATAGTTTTTAGAAACTTTTTTTATAAATAATTTATGATATAACTTGGTAAAAGAAATTTTTATAAGCTAGTTATAAAAGCTTTTAAAACTGGTTACAAAAATCCGGTTACCAACAACTAGCAACAACTTATATTCATTAAAAATAATTATCAAGTAAAACTTTTAACTATTAGAATAGTTAAAATCAAATTTAAAATTACAATAGAATGTCTCATAGTTTTATTGAATATATAGGTTTATTAAAATATAACTGAAATTAATTTAAAAATAAATACAGTAATTAAAAATTGTATGTTGAATGAATAATGAATATTTAAAAGATCCTGTCAAGAAAAATTGCATAGTTTGGATTCTCCTAACTTTGTTTAAATATTGTCTAATAAAATATATAGTTTTGAAAGCGTGAATTTATTTGTAATTTAAATTTACGTACTCCACATTGTTATATTTATTAAATATGTTCTGATTATATTTATAAGCTCTATATTGAATATGTAAAATAAATTGAAGAACCCAACTGCCTTCTTTAAAAAATGTGCAGGTGTGTGAGGTGTGTGAGTAAATTTAATAAAAATCAACAATAATAAAAGTAATACTTAAAATATGAAATTTTATTCAAGAACAATTAAATATTTAACTTACTAATCATTTCTTATCTTCATTTTTCATAATATGATTTCGTAAATTTTCTTTCATAATAATTTTCTTAAAACATTCAATTAATTAATTCATATTTATTTTTAAATTAAAATTTTTTGAATCTCTATAGTAAGTTGTAAATTAACATACTATACAAACCAATCCGAATACTTTGCTATGAAACTGTTGGTTTCATTTGTATCAACTTACATCTGTGAAGAAACTTTCTTCTGCATGAACATCTTTAAAACAAAGTATCGATCTCAGCTGTCTGATACAAATCTGGATTTTATACTACGGATTTTAACAAGTACTTTGACTCTAGATTTCCGTTTCAAAAATCTCAATAAATGTTATATTTTAAATTAATTTAAATAAACTATATGTAAAGTATGTATTTATTTTAGTAATTGCGAATAGACTCTTATTATGATTAACTAGAGTAACTATTATTTTAAATTTTATTATTTTAAATTTGTTAAATATTTGGTAAATTTATTGTCTATATTCCTATAATTTTATCATGCGGCCTGCCAACAAAACAACATTTCCACGAGGCCCCGTGCACTAAAAAGGCCGCCCACTCCTGCTAAAGAATATTGGTCGCGTAAATTATTTAGAATTATTATTTATTATAATTGTAATGTGTTTTCAGACGTGAATTAAATATTTTAAATATTTTGTTAAAATAGTTTAAAATAAATGTGTTGGGTTTTGTCAATTCAAGTCAGTAACATCTGACTCCACGTGTCTCTTTAATCGTAAATAACAAAACAATAAACTACCCAACGTATATTTGAATCACAAAAATCTCTCAAAATCCAAAGATATAATCAACGAAAGACTTTTACAAGTTGAATTGGTTCTCCGCTCGGCGCTGATGCTTTGTCAAATTTTCCTTCTGTTTACTTTTCTCTTTGTTTACCCAACTCGGGATTTCTTTCTACTAGCTAATTAATTAATTTCATTTTCATGTTTTTCATCTTTTACGCACCTTTTCGCACCCTTTTATCACTTTCTGAAAATACCATTCTCACCATGTTATTTCTCGCTACCTGTTCTACCATGACCAATTTTCCAGACTTCAATTCGAATTTGTTAATCTTTTTCGATTTTCCACAATTCACATTTTTACGCTTTTCCCATATACTGATGCACCTTCTCGAGCCTTTCTACCCGTTGTATTTCTTCGCATTGTTAATTCTCTACCTGATCAGTCTGACACTTCTCTCATTTCTTTAATTACAAATATAATTTAATTTTACTTTTAATTATTTTATAACTCCAACAAATGGAAATAGTACAGGGTGGCACAGATAAAGTGAAGCACAAGTTTAACTACTTTATTTTTTCTTGCCTAATGATATAGCTTGCGCAATTATATAAATTTTTAATATTTGAGTTTGTTTTAATATTTTAATATTTAATTATAATATGAGCGGTTCCTTAAATTTAAGTTAATGGCATTGGAATTCAAACGACAAAGAATTTTAAATTTATTTTTGGAGGGAAAGCATCAATCGGAAATTTTAAAGTTAACGAAAGCAGAGGGCATTTGCCGTTCGTTGGTATACAGAACCTTAAAAAGGTACAAAGATTCCGGCACAGTTGTACCACCAAAGAAACCTGGTCGAAGCCGGACCGTTCGTACTCCCAGGCTAGTTAAAGTTATCCGTGAACGGATTCGCCGAAAACCAGCCCAGTCGGCCAGAAAGATGGCAAAGAGTCTTGGAATATCGCGAATATCTGTATCTCGTGTTCTTAAAGAAGACCTTGGACTTACACCTTACAAGAAACGGCGTGTTCATGGTTTATCCGACACAAATAAAAAGAAACGAGTCACAAGATGTAAGGACTTATTATCTCGGCACGCTGAATCAGTAATCCTGTTTACTGATGAAAAACTCTTCGTCCTCCAACAGTCACACAATACTCAAAATGATCGAGTGTACTCGCCATCAATTACCGATATCCCTAGTCATTGCCGCACGGTCCAGCGTTTCCAAGGAAGTCCTTCTGTGATGGTTTACGGAGGTATTTCCAAAAAGGGTCGTTTGCCTCTGAAATTCATAGAAAAGGGTGTTAAAATTAATTCTAAATATTATTTAGAAGAAGTATTACAACGTCATGTGATGGCGAATGCCTTTAAATTGTTTGGAAATGATCCATGGGTATTGCAGCAGGATTCTGCGCCCGCACATGCCGCTAAAATAGTTCAGAACTGGTGCAAGTCAAATTTGCCTGATTTCATTAGCAAGGAACAATGGCCTTCATCATCTCCGGATGTAAATCCTTTGGACTTTTGTATGTGGGCCTTAATGGAACAGCGTCTAAATAATCTAAAACCAATGAGTTTGGATAAATTTAAGTGCTTACTTCAGAAAATTTGGATTGAAATACCTGAAGAGCAGGTGCGTGCCGCATGTGAAGCATTCCCACGCAGATTGATGGCCATTGTCAAAGCCAAGGGTGGCCACATTGAAATTTAATTAATAAATGTGAAATAGATGGAGACTTCGTTTTAAATCTTTTAAGATTTTTCAAATGTATTTTAAAAAATCATGTTAAAATGAGTTTTTTCTTTGCTTCACTTTTTCTGTGCCACCCTGTAAATAATTAAATTGAGTAAATCAGAAATGAATTTTTAATATTAAAGTAACTGTAAAATATTAAAATGTTAGAATTTTAAAATATTTAAATATATAATTTTACAATAAATTTAAAAATATATATTTGTTTATTAATATATTACACAATTTTAAATAATAAATTCTCAGATAAATATTTATAAATATATATTTAAATATATAATTTTACAGTAAATTTAAAAATATATTTTATAATTTAAATAAATAGTTAAACATACATGGCAATGGTTTAATTATAAAAAAGCACAAATCAAACATTCGTTTCACGATATATTTCACGATATATCCTACCTGATGATGACAATAAAACTGTCGTAATATATCATGAAACGAATTTTTGATCGGCGCTTTCATATAATTTAAAATTTCTGTTTATTAATATAATAAAAAATTTTAAATAATAAATTCCCAGATAAATATTTACAAAATGTATTTGGTTGGAAGCTGAAAATGGGTTGTAATAGTACATCATTATCATGTCATTAATCGATTTTATATTATATTTTCGAAGGTTTCTAGCAACATCTAACAATAATAAAAGGTAAAAATGAGAGGGGTGAAATAAAAATAATAACAATGGTTATTGTATCAAAAAAAGTTAGAACCATAACATCATAATGACCATTAAGATAATCATATTTATTTTATGTAATTTATAAAATATTTTACCCATTTTTTATAAAATAATTATTTTAAAATTAAAGTGTAAATCTCAATTTGTCCTTAGCTCAATTATTAATATTAAATTTTAATTATTTTAAAATGTTTTTAAAATTCCTCACAATTACTATTAATTAATTTAATAAAATATATACAAATTCCGAAATTACTAGTGTTGAAATTTTGGCGGAATGGAATATATAAATGAAATAATCTGATATAAAAAAATTAATATTAATTAATCGATAGAAGCGCAAGGAAACTCTAATTAACCGGAAAGATTGAAAATAGATAATATTATCCAAATAATATCCAAATAATAGATTGTTTGATAATCTGAAATCAGTTTTTCTTAAAAAATAGCTTAAAACCTATCTGTAAAAATTAGCCATTATTGAAATAATATAAATAAATTAATTTAATTAATTATATTGATGTTAATATATTAATTAATTGAAGTTAATATTTTGTTTTAATCATTTTTGGTAGACGTATTCTTCTTATAATTCTATTTCATTTAACACTACTTTGGTATAACAACCCCTCAACCCCCCCCCCCCCCCCCTTTTTTTTTTATTTATACATTTTTATTGATAAAAATTGATGTTAAAAGAAAAAGAAGGAAACTCCAAAATAGGTTAGCAACCCCTATATCCGCTATCTGTACTTTGACAAAATGGCAGATGCCCAACATTTCATTTTATCCGCAACGGAAATGTGTTTTTATCATTACAATGATTTAAAGAAGAGAGTCGACATTCATCTTTCATTAGGTCAAATTTTAGAAGTATTAGTCAATTTTATTCAAGACCTTGATAATAAATTGATTCATTAACTTGCTGGAAGAGGTATAAAATCAATCTGTGGTTGGTTTAATTTTCCAAATTCAACTGATAGAGAAGCGGATTTACAAAACAATTGGAACCATGGAAGACGCATCGATGTCTTTAGGATCTTCGGTTGTGTAAAATGTAGGGATGGGTATTAATAATTATTTTATTATTAATAATTTATTAATAATTATTAATAAGAAATTCAGATTAGTAATATAAGTAGTCAATATGAAATTCAATGATAAAATATACATTTATCCTAAAAATTTAGATATAAATTTTCAATTAGAAAGAAAATGTAATTGAATAAGAAATGTTTATAGAAAATCAACTGTTTATAGAATATATGAATCTTATTGTTATAGAGAAGTTGCGTTTTTATGAAAAGCTTATTTTGGTATGTGTTTAAGAAAATTTAATAGATAGAAAAAAACGAAAAAATTTCACAAAAACATGAAATTCAATTGAAAAAATAAAAATAAAAGTAATTTTAATCATTTTTATTCATCAAATAGCTTCGAGTAATTATGTTTAAAAAAAAAACAAGCATTTCCGCATTACCTGCTGTCAACTTATTTCTTAACTCATCAACTATGAAACCTACAGAAGAAAACAATCTTTCGGATGATGCACTTGAGCCAGGGATTGAGAAATATTTTGATGCAATCTTACTCAATACTGGAAAATTACTGGTGTTATTTTTCCAAAAAGTTAACGGATTTTCATTTATTCTTGAAACTGGATGAATCTCGTATAAATTCATTTCACTCGAAATTTCATTTTCTTCCTCATACCCTTCCCATAATGATAGATTTTGCATAATAACATCCTTTCGTACTTCCATTTCACCACTCGATCGAATAACATAAAATTCGGCTTTAACACAATTTTTAATCAACAGATTTTCCTCTTCACTACAGAATCTTAATGATTTGAATCTTGGGTCAATGTACGAACATATACCCAATAATATAAAAGAGTCATTATATATTTGTTGCATTATTTCGCATTCACGAAACATACTAGTGGCAAAGGTTTTTAGAATATTATTATTAATAAATTATTAATAAAAAATTATTAATAATTATTAATAATTATTGATTTTTTACTCATCCCTAGTAAAATGTATTTAAAAATATTTTTATATATTTGTATTTTTTGGTGTATGTTGAAATTGTATAATTACTTTGCTCGGAATATTTTGTCCAAAAACGAAACCGGAGACACTTATTCCTATAATTCAGCGAGTTGAAAAAAAATGATAATATATTCTGACAAATGGCCAGCATATTATAATTTAAACTTATTAAATTTCAATCACTTAACCGTCAATCATCAGAAACATTATGTTAACAACACAATATTACTCACATTCAAGATATCGAAAGATCTTGTCTAGATAAGGAAATTCGTATTTTGAAGAACTCCAGGGTTATTGACTGGGACTTTCTTGTTTTTAGCAAATTTGACCATTTCCCAACTACAAAAGTGAGCTTTTTAAAATCAATTAATTTCAGGTTAGCAAAAATTATTTTAACTGATACAATTTCGATAAATAGTTCGGAGTAACTCTAGTATACAGGACGGAAAAAATAATGCCTCTACATGTTCAATAAATAGTGTTACATTGTTTCGTTTTTTTATACATACTAGTAGTTTATCCGACAAGATAATTTGACCTCCTAGTTGTATTGTTACCTAGGGTACTTGTCGTCAGGCAATGGTCGTGTTCCTATACCATTATTCTTAATACTTTATCTTTATTCTAAATTAGTAATTTTTGCGTCCCCTATACTATAGTTCAATCAATATTTCATTAATATGAGAAGTATGTTCCTAAACGCTTTTCTAGTTGAGTAACAACATTTTTCGGCTATAGAGAATTTATAAAATATGTTCAACTTCTAATCAGCCTACTTATAAAAATACAGTTCATGCAAATTATAACGTTCGCTTTTTTAGGTATACAACGGTCACCATACGACAAGGATAAAATCAAGAGAATGCTTGATGTTTTTTTATGAAATGAGGGTACATATGTCTCTCAAAATTCATTTTCTTCACTCACACTTGTATTTTGTCTCACTCAATCTTGGTAAAAGCAGTGATAAGTATGACGAAAGATTTTACTAGAGCATCCAAAAAAATCGATAAGCGATATTTTGGGAGAGCAGACGAACGAATGATGACAGACCTGCTGATTTTTAAAATGCTAGATCCATAATACATTTATTTTTCTAAGCTTTCCAATTATACATATTTACTTGAACATGTGTTTTGCTAAGAAATTAGTTTTATTTATTCCACTTTATTATTTTAATATACAATATCTATTCTGCTTGATCCGAAATAAATTGATTTTTCTGGGGCCAGATATATTGATTAGAGACCGGACGAACGACAGAGCACTGCAGCCTGAAGGGATGAAGGCAGGAGGTAGTGAAATTGAGAACTAAAGATGTATTGATTTGGGTGACCGTTTTTCAATTTAGAATAAACTGGCTGGCTTCATTGATTTTTCTAGAACTCTGTCGAAACCATTCACGACTCTGTTGTTTTTCGAGATCTAAGTAAACTATGTGCTCAGCAACTTCATGCATAACAATAGAAAACTTCGTCAATTGTGTAGTCAATGTAATTATTATATTTAACTTTTGGAATATTAAGTCGCTATAGTTCCGTTGACTAATTACCAAATCTGCACAGGCATCGAATTCGAGAATGCCAGATCGATGATCGTATCTGATCGGTAACCATAAATTACGAATTTGATTAAATACTGTTAGCAGCAACGACATCAAATTCATTTTCGGTATCCATTAATGAAATCAATTAACTAAAATTTATTCTATTCACAAAACTGCGTTTTTTTCGTAATATTAAATAAAATATCTTCGAGGCTTTTCTTTTAATTTTGATGTTGATTTCAATGCTGGTTTAATTTATTAATTAAGTAATAATATATATTTTAAGCTTACTTTAATTTATAAATTTAAATGTTTTCTAATAAAAATTTATGTAATTTGATAAATACAATTTAAATGTTTATTAGCAATTTTACGTATTAACTTAAACGTGTATTCTACCCTTTCAAATACAATTGTTTGTAATTTCACAGAATTGACATATGGACAAAGTTTTTTAAAATCAGTAACTTTAAGTTTTATAAACTTTTACAACTTGGATCAACGTCTTACTGAAGATATTTTCGATTAAATCAGAATAAACATTTAATTCCGGATGTTCACGCAACATTTTCAAAACAGGAGGAGCATCTTTTGCAATATACAACGACTTGTAATCTGATTCGAGAATTTTGAAGAAATATTGAAGAAATAATTTGCCAAAATTCTCGAGTTTGCTGAGATATTTGAAGTATTTAATAAATTTCAAACATCTTCTACTGCTTTAAAAGCTTCATTATATATTTCAAATTTTAACTTATAATATAAAATCTTTCACACTTCCAAATATTTTTTTTTCAATTAAAAAACTTTAATTTCAATTAAAATTTTCCTTTACAAACCATACCCTCCAAACATAATATTACAACAAACCTTTTAGAAAATACCATAAACCAGACTATAATTAACATTTTACTTTAAATTTAAAATTTCTTTTTTAAAACCCAATTAAATTTTCAAGTTCAAAATCACAAAATTAAAATAAAAAACATTTCTAATTCTTATTTTAGTATTGTTAAATTGATCGGTATAGAATACATTTTAAATTAGCTGACAATGATATAAAGTTAAAGTCATATCACTCGAGAATCCTGGGAACTTCAGATAATGATTGAGCCATTGATGTAAATTGTTAGTAAATTTTCCAAAATATTTTCAAAAGGTCCAAATTAAAAATCTAAATTTTATACAATTAAGATCATGATTTTCAAAAACTTAACGGAAGGAAATAAATTAAAAATGGGTAAAATTTAAATGTTAATAGAATATAAAATTTTAGAAATGTGTTGTATTTTGGCTAAAATAATAATAATTATTATAAAAGTAGTAAAATTAACAACCCCCTCATCATGGTAAAACTAATCTTCTTATTCTTATTTTTATTAATTTTATTTTAATAACTAACGACTAGTTACCAACAACCAAGTACTAACAACTAAGTACCAACCTATATTCGTTAAGTAAGTAACTTTATACAGTTTTTTTTAACTAAATCGCAATTAGTAGTTAGGAAAACTTTGTTTGATTAAATAAAATGTATAGTCTAAATTTAACAAAAACTGATGACTTTCGTCAAAGAAATTTAACAAAAATGGTAAGTTTTAAATAAGAATAATTGTCAACTCAGCCACTTTAAAATAATTCAACACCACGTTAAAAGGAATAGTGAAAATTTAAGTAAAATAATTGAAATATTTCAAACTTACAACGAAAGACATAAAAATCAAATATAGAAAGCAGTAAATTTTTAATTTTATTTACAAAATATCTGATTAACTTCCTTTTATGAATTGATTACTAACAACTAGTTAACACCCAATTAACATAATACTAAATTGTTAATAACCAACCAACTAAGTTATTGATAAAATGATGTTTATAAAGGACAAATTACTTTAAAATTTACTATTACGAGTAAGAAATATATCGAATTTAAATTCATTATATTTTGAAGTATTTGTACAAATCAAAATTAAAATCAACCAGTCTTTGAATAAACTTTTAAACTGGTTAATTAATTTGTCAAGATTCAAATTAAATTAATTTGTTAGATTTAGAATACATTTGATAGTACTTTGAATAAATTTTCAAATCATTAAGAGACACATTAAATTAATTAAATAAAGTTGTTATTTTTAAATAGAATTGTCGTATAAATTGATCTTTACACAATAACCACTTAACTAAATATTCAATCACAATACCAATATATTGATTTTGGAAATCTTGAATCTGATACTTGAGATCACCTTCTTGTATTGGTTTCTTGCAATCCATCAACTAATTACTAACAACCAAGTACTTACAACCAAATTACAACAACTGGTAACAACAACCAGTTATTAACCACTAGTTACTAACAAACAAGTACTTACAAACAAATACCAACAACAAAACCCTAATTTCTCAGTCGACAACGCATATTCAAAATATGTTACCGTAACTTTAATATATTATTTTAATTTACTTTAAATTACTTATTTTTTAATTTTTACAATAGTTTGTCAGACGATGTCGAATATTCAAAATATCTTAACATAAATTTAAAATTTATTACTTATTTTGAATTTTTACTTAAATTTACTCCTATTTTTAAATTATAACCTTAATTTCTATTATATCTATTATATCTACTATAAATATCTATTATTATATTTAGTTATTATTTTAATTTACTTTAATTTACTTATTTTTAATTATTACCCTGAATTCTCAGAGGATGTCAAATATTCAAAATATCTTAACATAAATTTAAAATATATTACTTATTTTGAATTATTACTTAAATTTACCCTATTTTTTCAATTATTACCCTGATTACTCATACGACATCGATTCTTCAAAATATCTTAACATAAATTTCTATACAAAAAATTCCTGGGACCTAAAAAATACATAGAATTTGTTTAGCGAAAGCCTAAATCTAATATAAAATATCACAAAAATACGTAGACCTTTTAATGAGGGCCTAAATCATGTAAAAAATTCCAGAGACCCAAAAAAGTCTTAGACTTTTTCAACGAGAGTTAAATTCTATGTACGAAAATTCCTAAGACCTAAAATACCCCTAACTATAGTGTGATATTCACATAACCATGATAACACACTGGAGCACAGGATTTTTATTGAGAAAAATATAAAGGCTTTTTAACGAGAGAATAAATCTAGTTCATTTTGACCTGAATAATTTTTAAGCCAAAATCCCATTGCCCCTCTGCAACAGTGACTTTCTACAGCATAGAGGGTAAAGAGGGGATTTCTGCTTCAGAGGGCCATTTTCTACCTACTATTTTTACCTACTATATTATTTTATTCAATACTTATTTTAGGTGTACTTTTAGGGCCGCCCACATCAATATTGTTATATGATATATTTTTTATTGGTATAAAACAGAACGTTTGAAAATAAAAAAATGTATAATAACTGATAATTTCTAAATTTAATTCAAGATAAACCTCTAAATTAAAGTCTTCAATAAAATTCTTTATATTTTTCTAATATATTAAAACAATTCTCTCAATACAATTTTCACACACGAATTTTACTTAAATGATCACAAAAGGCTGAAAGTCTTCTGGGAATTCTCATAGAATCACATTAGTCTTAGTGCTGCTGTCAAATGTCGAACAAATGATTTTCTGAAAATACAACAGTTTTCTTTGAAAATTATAAAATTTTGCAATTAATAACTTCAATGTGACTAATGATGCCGACAAGAAAGTGTGAAAGAATATCGGCAGGGAAATTATTCACTTAATTTGTTTAGATAAGGAAATGAATTTTAATTTTTCGTCCAACTTATAAAGTTTTGATAATAATAATAATAATTGAAAACGCAACCCGAACGCTACTTATACTATATATTTCGACAAATTCACTGTTATCATCAGGTAGAAGCGAAAAAACAATATCAATTTTAAATTGCTTATTCGAAGAAAACTTTTATATATTTTAATCCATATCGATTGTCTTGTATAATTTTAGTTTTTTGAAAGCTTATTTGCAGAAATTCATTCATTTCGGTAAAAGTACAGTGCCTAAGTAATTAAAAAAAAAACTAAGTAAAAAATTACATTTTTCCTAAGTAATTTATTGAACATAAATTCAAGCAAAAAAGGAATATTTGCTATTTAAATTTCCATTTATGTACAATTGGTGAAGTCAGCGGAAAACCAAGCAGATATACTGATGCGTGTTCCAAATAGATGATTGAAGTCTAGATCGTATTTTGGCTGCGTGGGCTTATCGTCAGTACAAGTAAAGAACCGTCACACAAACACCAATTTGGACTGTAAAAATCTATTTATTTCGTTCAGTTGGAAAACTCAAATACCCCTAAGAGGTGATAAAGAATGTGGTAAGTAATTGTATTGAATGCAAATCTATTGATCCGACACCAGTCAAGTGGGAAATGAATCATTAGGGGTCGATAAAAATTTGAAAAAACTAACTGTAGTTGTCACGCACTATGATGAATTCATTTTCTTGAATATTGTTGATTGTGGGCCTAGCAGATTTACATGTGAATGGGATCGTGGAGAGAAACCACTATACAATAAATTCCCATGCAGCTAGGAATCGTTCGCACCTACTGAACATTGTTTTTTCTGGTACATGGCACCCAAAGACGTGAAGAATTAGAGTACAGCTCCTTCAGAGGGGTTATTTAAATACCGGTGGAGATTACTGAAAGGTGTTGAGGAGTATCACGTAGTATCTAGTGATTTTAAAACTGGTCAAAAGAATACACTGCTCGGTGACCTAGTGAAGCCATCACAGTCATAAATTCGCCCATCAACATCGAAGTTGACGGAGTACTGCGCCATGTAACAGACATCCGAGTGTTGCCAAATCAACCAATCATATCCAGCAATGTCAAACGCGAGTTTGAAGACAATCAGGTCGACATCAGAGAGTGAAAAAGATAAGCGTTTGACTCGTAACCGAAGGAAGTGTTCTTATCTTGATCCATTCGTCGTACTGGTTAATGGGGAATGTGATAATTAAATTAAATCGTATTCAATTTAATTAAAGAATATTATTTGTTTATATAAAGTGATTATCCAAAAAGAAGCAGAATTAGAAAAACAGTTAATATAATAAGAAATAAATATTAATCTTGCGTTTATATTTTCACAATAGTTATTGTAAAATAGTTTTGAAGATTTTTACGAAATGATATGCATTAGTTCATTTTTGATATTATTAAATTTATTAAACTTATTTACTAAGCATATACAAATTTTACTTAGCATAAATCAAATCACCTTTCATTTAAAATTAAATAGGTGCCATTTTTAAATTAGTAGTGTTTTGATTTAATTTAATTTTAATTTTATTATATTAATTTTATATTTTAATTTATTGGTAAATATTTATTATATTTAATCATTTCTGGTTCAATAATGACATAAATAAAAACAATAATAAATTATTTGTCAATATTTAAAATTTTATCTTAATTATGAAAAATAGAAAAAAATTATTAAAACTTTATTTTTTAAGATTATTGTGATAAAAAAATCAAATGTTAAATGTTTCTCCTAAATTTACTCATTAACTGTGCAAAAAACTTCATCTCTACATATAAAAAAAAACTGGATCTTATTTTACAAAATTCCTTCATTCTTGCGTTTATAAATAGTGATTTACGAATTATTTAAAAATTTAGGGTATTCTTATAATTTTTATTACTTACTTTTGTACTTCTATAAAATGTATTTATTTATCTGCAATCAATGCAATGAACAACTTGAAATGCATATAAAAGAACATTGTTTTCTAGTATATTATTTGAAAATAAATAAACGAGAATCCTAACAAAATACATGAAGTATAACATGCAATCATGCGAAACCTTCATAATTTTTTTCTAGTTTTAATGAAACATTCAATTATCTGGAATCCTTTCATTCCCGGATAATATGGCTTTCATTGCATAGAGAAACTTCAATTTTATGAATAACTCTGAAACCTTCCAAATACAGATAATTATTGCTAATTTAAAAATATTTTGATTTTTACACCATTGGAATTACCGCTCGTTTCCATAACTACTACTAATTTACCGAATCAAAAACAATCGCGTGTTTGACAAAAGAGTCTAGATTCCTTTTTACTTTTGTTTTAATCGGCTTTCAAGAACGAATTAATTTTTATCAAAAATCTATTCGTGACGAAATCATTCAATTGTAAATAAATTATTGTAAAATAATGACACAATTTTGAAAAAAATTTAATTTTTGTTTATACCGACATAATAATTGTTTTTCAATATATTTAGATAAATATTTTCCATTTTTAATTGTAATAAATATGAAATATTTTCCAGAGAGATTACAATTGTAACTTTGGAGAATTATTATTTTAAACGAGATTGACAAGATTATTTTTTAAATTTTAGTCAACTTTCACAATTTGTATATGAATTCATTTTTTAATTATATTCAGCAATATCTTTTCAATAAAATTTAAATATTCGTAAGTTTAATGGAAATAGATTTTACATAGGAGAAAATTGACTAAGAAAACAATATCAAAGTAAATCTAAACTCTAAACACTCATCAATGGACGAAATAAAGAGCTTAGGGGAGGAGGTACTGTGGGAATTGTTTTAATCTTTATTTTTTATTTACATTTTACTCGCTATCAATTTTATTAAGGAATTTGTTCAAAGAAACCCAAGAAATACATTTTTAAAAAAAAAATGCAAGTTGAATTGTGTTTGATTTATTAAAGCGAGTTTAAAAATAAAATAATCAGATTCCGCGCTTAATGGAATTGTATATGATTTTGAGGATGATCACTTCCCTTGTGGAAACAAGGATGAATTCTCGGAAAAAAATAGTGATATTGTAGAAACTGAATTGGGTTCCTTCACCAACAAATATTAATATATTAATGAAACTTTATAAAAGAACAAAAAAAATTCAATATAGTTTAAAGTACAGGTTGTGAGAACTCCTAATATGCTACATATACTGCATACCAGGGGTGTTAAACAATCGATCCGCGGGTCGCATGTGGCCAGACACACTCTTCCATTCTTCAAAAACACTTCAAATCATGTCAATATAATTATAATAATAAAAATATCAACGAATGCAGCCTCGGTAAATGCCCGCCCACACGTAATGTTTTGTCTGCAGTCTTTCTTGTATACGATGCTCCAGCCCATCAGAACTTTAAAATTTGATCAACTCATGCAAAGTGTCAAATTTCCCGTCCAAACGTAATGTTTTGCATGACAAATGACAAATGATTATGGAAGATTATCGACAAAAATTAGTCGTGCGATTGGACCTTAGTGTACATATCTGATAGTCTAGCACCAGCAAAAGAAGTACGACAATAATCTCCTCGCACCTACGGCAAGATTATAGTACTTGTCTAATTTAGTTCTGGCCTAATGATAAATATTAGTTATTTATGATAGTCTGTGGCATTTAAGCGCTGTAACTTATCGAATTAACATTTATTACATTTGTGTTTTGTTTGTGTTTTTACTTATATTGTGTTTATTTTCTGAACTTATAACCATGTTTTTAAAGCAAAGAAAAACGAAGAGTGTCGGAAAGCCGACATGTTTAATTTGTAACAAATACATTGCAGTTGCCAAAGATTATAATGTTCGAAGACATTATGAAACGAATAATAAATAAATACAGTTTAATAAATACAGCGGTAAGTACATGAATATAAAGTTAAACAATTAGAACAGTCATTGAATAGGCAACACTTCCCCACCTTGAAGTCCTTGCTAGGCACAACTGAACTTCTAGTTGAAATCAACACAGAAACGTACTGCATCAATATTTTCAACTTGAAGAATAAGTTCTTTTAAAATAAAATACAGTTAGGTTTATCCAAAACCTTGATAATGAACAATTAGAACAATAAAACAAACCATAAAATTGTTTAAAATAAATATATTGATACTTATGTTCCAAAATTTTGACAATTAAATAATTCCGTTTCTGATATCGCAAATATTTCATTAATGGTTTTAGCACCTGAATGTAACAATAAATCAAAATGAATAATAAAATTTTGTTTAAAAATTATTTTCACTTTGATCCATTTTCGACTCTTGTCTGTTAAAACTTTTTTTACTTTGATCTAAATACCGCGATAAAATAAAAATCTTTGAAACAATAACAGGAACAATAAAGATCTTTGTTTAAGAAAAAAATATTGCCCGTCATAACATCTACCAACGGAAGCTTTAATAAATAAATTTACGTTTTTAATTCATCATAATAAAATGAGTTAGAACCGATTTGAAAATTTATGAAAGAAATTTGATAAAAAATAATTTATAACAAATTCATCATTTTCAATATAAATCTATGACTTATTATTTTTAGTCGGAGATTTATTATTGTCAAAAAAAGAAAATTTAGTTTTATAAATAATAAGTTTAGAAGTAGTATTATTATAATTTAATATTATTTACAGCCAATGGCACAAAAATATTACTATTTCTAGAAAAAAAGTATCTGAAATCTTTATTCGTGTAATTTAATTAAAATAATAATATCAGGAAATTATAAAAGTACTTTTGGCGTTCTGCTTTTGTTTAAATACGCTAAACAATTTAAATCTAATTAAGGCAAGAATCAAAGTTTTATTTACATCAACTATAATTTGCTTGACTCCAAGTGTATAAGCCAATAAAGTATGCTCTCGAGTTTCAGCATTTTTCAAATACCCGCTTCAAATTCTCATATAATCACCAGACACTTTTCTTTTCGATTTTTAAATTTTTATAAACAGTTTGAATAGATTGTAATAAAAGTTACCAAAAAAAGGTTAAACAAGTTAATAGCAATTTATTTGAAATTATTACTTTACCATCGTTAAATTATTGTAAAAAATTTCTCCCCGAAATTAAAAGAGGTGAAGTATTTTAGTACTACTGTTCACCACTAGGTAAACTATTAAAATTTGAAAGAAAGTCGGGTGTTGCAATAAAAGATTACAACCGATTATCTTTATCTTAGTGAAGTATTTTTCGGGCCTTGCCTAAATTTTACAATCATTTTTATTTTTAGTTTATTGTAATTTTGTGTAATAAATCTTAGTTATAAAAACCATATTTATCTTATTTATTTTTTTGATAAATTTCCTTAAACTCTCGAGTCAGCAAATTATCTTTGGAGTCAGATAGTTTAGAGAAATCCGCATTAGTCGTAATGCCCACTTATGAACACAATAATTTGATCTTTTTCATAATTTTTTGTATCATTTGAATCAAAAGAATTAATGTCATTTTTATTACATTATCAAGGTTATTTTTCAGTAGGAGAACTTATTAATCTGAATTTAAATTATAACTTCTGTTTTTACAATACCTAATTTCACAAGTCACTAATTCAGGATTCTTCGAAAAGAAATGAAAGGTGAAAATATTACCAAACTTTTATATATGGCTTTTTTATATAACAAAATTTTATATCATATAAACTATTTCATGTGGGACGATGAATGTGGAAAAACGTACATAGAATAACTTTGGAATAATAAATATCAGGAAAGCGGTTCCAACACTATTCAAAGTTGCGAAAATAGAAATACTATTCATCATATCACCTAAGATAAAGGCTATAACATGATTTTCAATTTATCCTTAACTCCACCTTCCTAAAAACAATCGGTCAGTCACTTAGTGGAAGGGATTTGAAAAGCGTATTTATAAGAGTGACTATTGAATATGTTAGAAACAAACAAAAACATTTATTTATGGTTTTATAATTTTATGTATTTTATGGTTTTTATAACTAAGATTTATTACACAAAATTACAATAAACTAAAAGGAAATAAATTTTGATTAGGTTTAGATTAAAGGCACTACAATTAAAAATAGGATGACATATATTTTGGGTTTGCGGAAGTTGTGCAACAAATATGCAAAGGAAGTTATGAAGTTAAGTTAGGTGTAATGGGAATTTTTTTTAAAACATTGCATAGCTAACAAGTTCGGCGAGAATGTAATTTAATTAATTAATTAAAGTGAATAAATTAATTAATTGATATTTTTAACAATTAAATATATAACAAATTATTAAAAAATGTATGATGTTTCTTGATGCCGTTTGTTAAATACCTTTTTTGTACATTAATACTTTAAAAGACTTTCTCTAATAGATTATGTTTAAATAATATTATAGATTATTGTTTGAATAAATAAAATTTGGCCATAATTTTACTTTTGATTATAAACCTTATCAATAAAATAAGTACTGCAGCTAATAATCAAATCCGAAAATTTGTGTTGAGTATAATAATAAATTATATTTGATCTTTTGTCAAAATGAAAATAAATAAAATATCATAAAAAAAAGATCAAAGGTGACCAAAAATACAAAAAAATATAAAGAATTTATTAGTTATTAATTTTTAAAATATATTAATATGATAGGTAATAATAATAAAATACAGCTGGTTGAGAATTCTGTTTTAAGATAAATTTCTTTAAAATTCAACAATAATTCAAATTATAATATCTCAAAGTCCTACCAAAATAGTTTAATTAAAAATAAAATTTAATTATATGAATCAACTGAAACAGTCTTAGGCTATCGAAAAATATTATGATATGATGGTCAGGAAGTAGTGTTATGTTGGAATATGAGTATTTTTCATTCCTGGTCACAAAATGATATTTTTGTCGCATATGACAGTAGAGAAAGAATACTGACAGAATACTCAAATACGATGCTATTTTCGTTGTTGTTTCAATCATTCATTTATCATTGATATCGAAAGAGATTGATGAAATCTCGTCAATTGCATACGTACAAAAACGCGTATTTGGACACGCTCACTGGAGTTGAAAACGTAAATTTCTACAATCAACGGCTACTCTGAAATTGGAGAATAAATTAAAAATTACAGCAAAATGTAGTGTGATTTTTCAAAGAAAAATTAATTTTTTTCTTGATTAATCATTCATAACAACTTTATATGATTAATGATTTGTTTTAATGATATCATTTCATTAAAAATATTTTTGCATTGTTTAAATATGATATTAATTTCCATGAATCTTTTAAGACTAAATGGTAATATAATCAAATTTTATTTCCTGTTGTTATTAGGTTTTTCTCTTGCATTTGAAATTTTGTTTGTAATATATTTTTCTTTACAAAAATTCATCTAGAGTAACCTCGTAACATTTATTGTCACCTCCTTTCAAAAGATTATAACAAAGCCTCAGTGTGTTGAATATATATTTTATATAATTTATGAAGTCCTTATCAAACTTCTGTACCAGAAAACTTTGCATCTAGAGACTAAATCGAAAAGTAATTAATTAAAACAAAACTTAAAAATTTATGCAATATATTTAAGTAGAATTTTGAGAATTTCAAACTTAATTAACCAGATTAGAATTCATGTTTATGAGGGACATTAGTCCTTATCAAATCTGACAGTGATAGAAATATTAAAACCAAATTGCAATTATATTAAAAACTTTTTTTTCATTAAGTAATTAAATAGTATTGAAACAAGTGGGAAAATTTTATTCAAACTTTAACATTTCTTCGTATGAAATTTGTATAATTTTTCAGTTTGACTTCCAACAGAAATATGAGTTGTTATTTTATTTACTATTTTCTACGTCAAAGGTAAACCAATTGAATCTTTTGACATAAGGTAAACTGAAAGCATATTTTTTCCAATTGCCTTTTACATTTCAGTTTTGAATTTTCTTGTAATAAATATTTCTTTTTCTTTTTGTGTGAATATTTCATTCATCAATAATATACTCGACTTGAAGATCTTGTAAGAGCTTAAACACACTTGCCTCCTAATTCATATAGTTACCATATTATAGTACACATGTCCTGGACATTGAGAGAACCTCTGGCAAACAACCCTAAAAAGAAAACATTTGCACAATTGAAAAATTTACCCAAGAAAATATGCATCCGTAAAAGCGTTGACTAATACATCAGGTGATGTATGCAAAGAACTTGTACTAAAGAGTTAAAGATCATTTAGATCCTCCTGGGAAATCGTTGGTATGCAGACATTTTCAACAATGTCAATCAAGGAAGGAAAAAAAGATATTTCAATTAAATTTTTTAAAAAAATGAAAGTCTTTATTTAGTTATGAAAAGATTTTGGTAATTGCTCATCGAACCACTACCAATGGGTCAGCAATGCCAGCATACATTGGAGAACCAGCTAATAAAATTATATGGCTATATAAATCTTTACAAATATACACATTGCATTTCATCATGCTGTTATAAGTGGTCTCAAGAATACCAGCAGTTACCATTCCTAAGAATGATGACTGGAACAAAGCTTATGGACATCTGAATCTTTCATTTCCAATAGTAATAACTTGATCATCTGGTGGTTTATAACTCATCTCAAGTAACGATGAAAAAGCAGCTGTTAAAATTTCTTGTTTAAATTCAAGGGCAATTTAATACAATGTTTCTTTATTATCTCGAAAAATTTCTCTTTCGGCTAAATCAATTTTTAACAAAACCACGAGATAAAGCATATACCTTAGTAAATTGGAACTATGTATGCTATATCAACAACGGAATCTCTCTTAGACAGAGCCTCATCACCAACATAACTACTTGTTGGACTCATATTAAGTATAATCATAAACATATTATTAAATTAAAGACAAAAACTTGAAAAATGTTTTCCATTCGAAAATACCTTCAAAACCGACCTTTAGAAAAAACTAAAAATAAATTCTAAACAACAAACACGTTCGACAAATTCCAGAATGAAGCTTATGTATGTGTTCCACTCAAAAGACAAAGCCAACATAACTAATTACGCAAAGAAACGCGACAATCGAAATTGAGCATATTTATTTTATTTATTTTATCCAATGAAAAGGTAGTAAATGAATTTAAAGAAGATCAAAAAATTAAGTTTTAAGAAATTGACAGGGATTGTCTTTGGAGCAAGAAGTTCCTGGGTGTGCTTGGCCAACAATCAACACTAAAGAAGAGATAAATGAAATCATCAGTCTGATTAGTTGTTATTGACATTGCGAATATTTTATTTCAAAAACTAATAATTTAAAATTAATAGAGAAAAAATAGATCAAATTTTTAGGAAGTAAACTTTTAGAGATTAATAAGAATAAAAATTAAAATTGAAACGTTTTTTAAAAAATTTTAAAATGCGCATGTAAATAATTTTTAGAAACTTTTTTTATAAATATTTTATGAGCTATTTATAAATATTTTAAAACTTGAAAATGTTTTATAGTTTTGTTTTGAATTTTTGAGGAAATTTAATTTAAAAAGATTTTTTAAATTTTTCAAAAAGGTTTCATTTTGATTTAGTTCATTTTTAACTAACGAAAAGAAAGAAAAATGAAATAAAAGATAAGATCAAAAAGTCATTTGAAAATTGAAGCAACTAAATTAAAGGAAATTGAAAAGGACTATTTTTATAGTTAAAAATTCTTTAATTTTGTATATACTTCGCAGCAAAAGGCCTAAATTATCATTTAATTGTTTAGCGTTTAATTAGTGCTGTACAAAGAAATCATCACTTTATTATAATGATAATAATAATAATAATAATAATAATAATAATAATAATAATAATAATAATAATAATAATAATAATAATAATAATAATAATAATTATACTAATAATAATAATAATAATAATAATAATAATAATAATAATAATAATAATAATAATAATAATAATAATAATAATAATAATAATAATAATAATAATAATAATAATAATAATAATAATAATAATAATACTAATAATAATAATAATAATAATAATAATAATAATAATAATACTAATAATAATAATACTAATAATAATAATAATAATAATAATAATAATAATAATAATACTAATAATACTAATAATAATAATAATAATAATAATAATAATAATAATAATAATAATAATAATAATAATAATACTATTATTATTATTATTATTATTATTATTATTATTATTATTATTATTATTATTATTATTATTATTAAATTTGATATAATCTTGTTTCCTTTAATATTTAAAATTTTTTTATGAATGTAAGATGCAACATGAATCTAATAGGAAAGTATTAAATAACTTCATCATATTCAAAATTTAAGTTTGTTTTTTGAATTTCAAATTTTTGAAAATTTACATAAAGTAATTAAATATAAAATATAAGCCAAATTTAATTAAATTTTTGAAGATTAGATAGGAAATGTAATATTTTAAATAAATATATGGAAACAGATTTCGACAACTATTGAATACACAAAGTTTAAAATTTACAAAAAAGTAAATATGAATTCCTCGAAAACAATATAGTATAATATAAATTTTCATTTAATTTGATATATATTCAACAGTATTGTAATGATCCTACTTATTTTTTGTTTATATTTGTTATTTGTTGTTATTTAAATTGCGTGTATGTAATGTTTGAAAAAAATCAATACACAATAGTACTGACCCACGCAATGAATTCAAGTGATCCACAAGTTGCTTTGTTTTTTAATTATAAAATAATTAAAAAAGCATACAAAAGGATATAATAAAAAATTGTCAAAGAGATTGATTTTAAAAATTGAAAATAAAAAATCATTGAAACTGAGATAAGAGAAAGATTTCTAAGAAAATAAAACTTTCTAAGAGGCTTCTAATTTTGTAAGTTTATTATCCATAATTTTGCCGCAAATTTTATCAGATTGAAAGGAAATAGCAAAATAAGAGATCCGAAAAGAAATATACAAGTATCAATCTTGCAACAACTATTTATAAACGATAATAATATTCCTGCTATTTCTCGAATTTATTATCTATATTATAGATTCTATAATTTCATTACAAGTTTTGTCAGAATAAATGAAAATAATAAAGAGATTGATAGTAATAGATTGAATAAAAACAATTTTTTAAGACAATTTGCGAAAGAATATTTGGTACAAGACAAGTAAATATTCATTCCTATCGTTGGTTATAAGGAATAAATTTTTTTTAAAAGCATATCGTTAATTATTTTTCCATCGTATTTTATATAAAGTTTTAATCAACTAATCTTACACATTAACACATAGTCACCCCAGCTGTCCCAAGACAGATTTTTTCGGAGACTCGGCTGGACTCTACAACTTTCATAAAACTCAGCACAATAATATAACTAATAACATAATAATACATAATTATATAACTTAATAAGTATTAATAAAGTAATATTGAAAAGTAAAGATTTTGATCATGACATTTATTTATTAAATGTCTCTGAGTCGCATGTTTGAGTAGAATCTCATAAATGAGTAATAGGAAATATTAATTATTAAAATATTATATTTAACACTTTAATATAGAATTTACATATAATGAAAATTTAGTTTAATAATTATATTTTATTATATTAAAGAAGTAAGAATAATGAAAGATTTCATCACAATAGACATTAGGCAACATATTTTCTTCCCGACAAACTTAATGCGCTTTTATCTCTCGTAACTTAAAACGCATTCCAGAGATAAATACCGGAAACAGTAATATATAATTATAAAATCTTTATTTATAAATAAATTTAAAATTCGTAACTTTAATCATAAATAATGAGCTAAAACTCTGCGCATTATATATTTATATATATACGCATCCCATTCTTAGCTAATTAAATTAATTAATTCATATTCAGAAAAATATAGTTAGTCGTGACAGTTCATTAGACTGAAACAAAAATGTTTTATATTGGCTGAAAACTCCATTTTTAATATACACTTTCTTAATTTATTGAGCAAAAATAATGAGATCCACTTAAAAAGTCCAACATTTCTTCAATATTTCGCATTAGAAAGGCTTTAGTTTCTTTTACTTTTTCTGCAATCAAAGATCTAAACATGATTGTATATATTATTTATAATTAAGTTTTCTTGGTGTTTTTTCGACTTTTCAATTTTAATTTCTTAATATATAGGCATACTTGGTTTTAGAAAATAAATTGTTAGACGCAATAAAATTCAAGTCTTTTTTCAACATGTATTTATTAATTACAATTTTTAAATTCTCGTTTTCTGACGTTTTAAACCATTGAGGCCTGGTAATTAATAATATTTATTTAACTATTGATCATAAATTACTTTAATTTAAAATACTTAAATATAATATAATATTATATTATATAATTTATTACCGGTTTTAATATACAAATTTAACACAAACAGCTATTTCAATTAACTGATCACATTTATAACATTTAAGCTATATTATTTTTAAATAGGAGTTCTGAAACTCTTTACATAAATAATGATCTATAATCTGAAATTATGAAGATAAAAGAAATTTATAAATCAATTGAATAAAATCTTCAAAATTATTATGTATTTTTCACAAATAAATAATAAATAGAAACCATAATTTAAAAATATTATATAATTATTTTTTTCATGATTAAAGCCAAATGAAACATGAATATTTAAATTCATTGCAATTTTTTATTCATCTTCCATTATGTAAATATTCTTGTTAATTATCATTTCAAATTATCACAATAAACTTTCAGTATTTTTCGATAAATTTTAACGAATTATATAATCTTCTTTTGACATCATCTCAATAAGAAATACGATTTTGTTTATTTGAAAATAGGTTTTCAAATATATATATATATATATATTATAATTTTATTTTTTAATTACATTAATCTTGATTATTTCCACCAAATAATCGTAAAGCGAAGATAAATAGATATTTATATGCATTATTTACTTAATAAGTAGAAAACGCAGGGCTGCGGGGTCGGTAACAAAAACTACAGACTCAGACTGTAACTCGACTCCAATCCAAATTCCTTAATAGAGTATAATTTACAAAAGTAGTTAGTATTTCCCTAAAGATCGACTATAGAGCGGATAAACATTTGAAACTTTTGAATGTTTCATTGACTAAAAAACGTAATTCATAATAATTCATTTTAATTCATTTAAGTGTAATTAGAGTTTACATAATTTATACTGATCTGATTTAAGCACTAAAAACTTTAAAAAAATTATTATACTGTCAAAATGACAAAAAAAAATTAAATAATTCATTTGCTTTAGAATAAACAAATTGCAATAAATTTGACAAGTAATTTGTTAAATTGTGTTAGAAATATTAATTAATTACATGAAGAAATTTAACAGATTTGTGTTGCCGGGAGTCAATTGCAGGTTATATTTAAATTTTCAAAGTTTGCACTAATTTAACAACATGACATTTTTATTTCAGCGTCATCTAAAAATTATCCTAAAACTGCTAATTATTTTTGTAACTATAATATTTTAAAAATGCATTTTTTTAAATAAATATTTTTGATAAATTTATATTAATTAATATTTAATTTTAGAAGTTTTGTTGAAGAAGATTAATTAATTGCTAAATTGGAAAAACAAAACTAATTAGTTAAATAAATATTATATTTCATTCTTTATTTCATTCTCTGTATGGTATGTTTAATTGTAGACAAGTAATATTTAAAAAAAATTTTAAATAATAAATTAAGTGTTTCAACTTTGGAACTACATAAAATTTTATAAGAACTGTATAAAATTATATTACTATTTGAAATATAGACAATTATGATTAATTAAATATTTAGTGTTTAAAATTTAAAAATTAAATTTCTCAAAGTTTTAGTACAGTCAAATTCGTTACCAATTTGTCTAATATCAAAAATTACCTAATATCAAGTTTTTAAAAAATCATCATCTAATCTGCACAAATGAATTTGCCTAAAAGTATGCTTCATAATAACAAGATTTGCGTTCTTCTCTATTAATTATTTGGAATTGATTCGTTTATTTGCAAGATTAAAAAGGTGTATAAGCATGCAAAATATACAGGCACCCAAACAAAAACATGTAGCAGACAAATTTGGCATAAATGAGTCGACAGTATCAAGAAGAAGCAGTAGGCATAAATTGTAATACAATTCGAGCAAGGCAAGTTGAACACTACAGTTATGGCGCAACTAGTCATTTGTCCTATGGAAGGCTGATACTAAAAATTGGCGTTGATACAATGGATAATTACAGCAATCGACAACCTTTTACAAGCAGTACACATCTTCAAGGACTCCTAGGAGCAGGTAACCCACAGGCAACGTCAATGAATGTTCTTCTCTAATAGCCGCGTAAATCGAGGGATGAGTGTATTGTAATTTACAGAACAATTCTTAAGACTTCAATCATTCATATTTTAATAATATATTCATGGTTAAATATAACATTGAGAAATCAAGCCTGCAACAAAACTGCATATTATTTTCATTCATCCAAATTTCTTTGCTAAGCAAATTTTGTTATAGAGTTTTTAATCATTTTTTTGTATTTTAACAATGATTTACTTATATTGCAGCCCACTTATTTTTATGTAAATTAAATATTCTTTATATTTCCTTTTGAAGGCGAGACCAGCCTTTAGTAATTAAATTTTAAATATATAATTTTTGAAAAAAACAATAACTTCAATTTCCGTTATTTTCACTTCTTTTTAGGTTATTTTATTTTTTGATTTTATTTTTTCAACAAGAATCTTTTTATTGCAATTTTCAAGTTTTTGAAAATTGGTCTTAAAACTCTTGATAACAATACTTTTATTTCTATTTCATTTGACCCAAGTTTAAAACATACCGTTCTTATACTTATAGTTTTTTATTTGTGTTAAAACATTACTAATTTGCAGAGCAGCCATATCCCAAAAAATTACTGTATGATTGACTATGAATGCTTCCACTGCCAGCAATTGTGTTAAATAAATAAAAATATTGATCTATTGTCTTAATAAATTATAATAATAGAATTTGAAAATAAAACCATATCAAAAAAGATAAAATATTTGACCAGTAAATATTAATTTATTTTATTCATTAATATTAAAGTAATAAAATATACAATTTGGCTGCTTTATGATATTATAATAGGAAAATATATTAATAAAAAAAAATTTGTTTTATGAAGTTGATTTTTAACCAATCAAATTTCTCAGTCGTTATCAAAATTTTATATTAAACAATATTTTCAAATTTTTCCCAAAAGAGAATAAATTGACGGATGAATACGATTTGTTGTTTTGGAAATGAAACTGTCAGTGTGATCAGCATAGCCTCAATTAAAATGTTTTTGTCATTTGGGACAATCTTCGGAAATAGTTTGGTCATTATAGCGGTCGCTAGCAATTCGAATTTGAGAACTTGTACAAATTATTTCATAGTGTCGTTGGCTTGCGCTGATCTGCTAATGGGGTTGGTCGTTATGCCTTTTGCAATGCTCAATGAGCTAGGACAAGAGGTTTGGATATTTGGTCAAATTTGGTGTGACATGTGGCACGCATTTGACGTTCTTAGTTCCACTGCAAGTATATTGAATCTTTGTATGATTGCGATAGAGAGATATAAAGTAACTACAAGTCCTCTATTAGCCGGTCGTCATTTAACAAACAAAAACTGTATTTTAATGATTTTTCTCGTATGGTTTTGTTCGGCTTGCATATCATTTCCGGCGATCATATGGTGGAGACAAAGTTCTGATACGTATGATTCAGTTTGTTCTTGTAAATTCCCAACTGATCCATTTTATATTTCTATTTCTTCGATTGTTTCGTTCTATGCGCCTCTCGTTTTAATGTTGGTTCTTTATTGGAAAATATATCGGACAGCAAAACGAATGATAATTTGTTTACAAAAAGGCGAACGAGTAATTGAAGATGGAGACAAAGCTTTAAACAATCCTCCGGTAAGGTTAAGAATTCATAAAGGTGGATTTAGGGCGCTACAAAAACCAAATTTGTATCAAAATAGTAAAAATAAATCAAAATGGTTTTCTTGGAAAACAAAACCAATGGGAATATCTGAACCTTTGAGTTGCGTAGCAGATTTATGCAGTGGTCCTGTTACCTCGTCAGCTTCCATTGCATTTAAATTGAGACATTTCACTTTAGGTAAAAAATTAATCAAATTTAACACCGAGCAAAAGCAGCAAGAACTCTTGGATTTGTAATGGGGACTTTCATCTTATGTTGGTTGCCTTTTTTCATTTGCAATATTCTCAATTCTCTAGATAATCAAAATAAATTATTTCGAACCGGTTCTATAGGAGATCATATTCTACCGCTAGTTACTTGGTTGGGTTATCTCAACTCATGCATGAATCCAATTATCTATGCCCATTCTATGAGACATTTTAGAATGGCATTTATACGGCTACTGTGCCCAATATATTATCGTAGAATGATTCAAAGAGAAATTAACAGCAGTAGTTTTCAAGCTCGTCTATTGTAAATTGTCCTTGATAATCTAAAATGACTTCAAAACCCCTGATAAAAACAAACAATCAGGTAACCAATAATAAATCTTTTAGGAAAAAGTTGTTTTAATTGAGATTCGTTTTTTGTTTAAATGAATTTTAATAGAAAAAATCATGATGTAAATAAATATATACAATATACATGTATATATGGTAGTAGTAGAGAACGCGAAAAAAGAAAATTATGGCATTTGTCGAATAAACTAAATCTGAATATCTTTGAAAGTTGTGATCTTTTCAAAAGTGAAAACTAAATTTAATTAAAAGAAATTGACGGCGATACAATAATAAAAATGTAACTGTTTTATTTATTTGTTCATTTTAGTAGTAATTTTTAAACATGTTTTTAAAATAATAAAAGTTACAGAAATTTTTTTGATTATAAAAATTATTTTAAATTAAATTTAAAATTAAACATTTTCTAATAAATTAATAATTTAAAAATATGAAAACAATTTGAAAAATATATTTTTTACAGTATTTTGACCGATTAACTGTTATTTTCAAGTTATTATTATTTTAATTAAAAAATTTATTTTATACAATAAACAATTATTATGTAATCGTGTGTATAGAATAAACCCAATTAATATGTAAATGAGCATGTATTGGTTGCAATACCATTTATACTGGAGAGGTTTACTATCATCTCTGTACATGACTTCAAAAACTTAGGCGATTGAAGGGCATGAGAATTATTATTGAGCAT